>JZKD02S0543700.1:0-16505 GCA_000966675.3 Picea glauca
ATAGAAATGAAAATAGCATACCAACATGATTAATCATGAAACATATATATTTTAAAAACACATCGTCTTGTTCAAAATCTAAAAACATGTTTATGAAAGTTTGAAACATAGCATTAAAGACATGAACATAACATTAAAAAGTTTTACAAAAGACAGCATGCAAAAAGAAAACTAGAACAGGAACACAAGTTTCATTCTTGATGTTCCTGTGGCCTACTTGTTACATCAAAAAGCTCTATGTCATCAAGAGCACTAGGGGCAGTAAAACCACTAGAAGCATGATCACCACTGAATTCAGCACTAGCTGAGGCTCTATCACTCTCAATGCCAAGATCATCTCCATCTTCTGGTGCATCTGGAACAGGAATGAGCCATGGAGTAGAAGAATTGGATGAGTCTTTAGCCACATTCTTTAAAGCCAACTGCAAGTTACTGCGAACATAAACAAGATCTTATAATTTTCCAGATAACAATCTATTTCTTTTCTTGGAATGAATATGGTTAAAGGAACTCCAATTCCTTTTACAAGTTGATGCACTTGATCCCTGGCTCAAGACACGTATTGCAAAATTTTGCAAATCTAGGGCCCCCAATCCATAAAAATCCCCACTATATTGCTCCGGCAACTTTAGTCCTATCATACTTTGTTGATTTGGTTCCAAATACCCCTTCTTCTAACATGTATGCCCTGAGCTGAGATCTAACTGAATATACAATTGATGGATCTGGAATTAGCTTGTCAATAGCCTCATAAAGTCCACTCATGACTTCTTCATCCTGATGTCTTGATATTCCAAACAATCTAGGGTCTATATAGAATGTTGTTGCATGTAAAGGACTATGCATCATCTTCCATCTTTGATCAATTACCTCCCATATCTCCTAGTAATTAGCTTCCACATTATCAAAAGCAGTTGCAATGGCTTCCTTGCAACGATCCATGCCCTCATAAATAAAACCCATACAAGGTTTGTCACCGTCAACCATGCGGAGCACATCAACAATTGGATTACACATTTTTAAAACTTTGTCAGCATTTTCCCAAAGGCTAAGCACTATTTGTTCCACATTTTTTCCCTCTAATTCTTTTGAAAGGTGAGATCTCTCCCACTCAATATTGCAGAAAACAATTCTTAGGCTTGTTTTCTCCTCAACAACTCTTTTCAGAGTAATATAAAATGTGGCAAGCCTTGTATCACAAGGCCTCAACAACTCTCTAGTTGCATTTTTCCTGTATATGCTCAAAGTGAGACGATGGTTGATGATAAAATTTGAAATTGTTTTTCCTCTGCGAATTGTCTCATTGACCCATGGAAATTTGGCTAAATCATGAAGCAATAAATCCAAGTAGTGAGTTGCATAAGGGGTCCAATAAATGTTTGTGTACTTCTACATAATCATTTTTCCTGCACCAACACAATTTGGGGCACTATCTGTGATAACTTGGACAACACTTTTCTCCCCAACCTCTTGAATTGCTTCATCTAAAATTTTGAAAATAAATTATGTTGTCTTCACTTCATCCATTGCATTAACTGCTTTCAAAAAATATGCCCCTTGAGGGAAATAAACCAACACATTGATCAATGGACAATGACACAAATCTGACCAACCATCACTCAAAATCGTGCCACCTGTATGCTTCCAAGACTGTCTAATGTCATCCAACTTGTTTGTCACTCTGTCCTTTGTTTTGTTGAGCAAAGTGGTCTTTAAAGCCTCAAATCCAGAAGGAACATACCCCTTTCCAAAATCAATGGCCTTTTTCAATGCATTTTTAAAATATGGACTCCTGGCCACATTGAATGGAATTGCACATGCATAAAAAATTCAGCAACATCATCGTCAACTTCTTGTTTTTCAAGAGGTTTCCAAAACTGGTTTAATGTTTTGGTTCCAACTGTTTTTGACAGGGCAAAACTTGAGCCATCGATGTTTGATGAAGAATGAATGGTGTTTGAGGAAGACATGGCAATCTCCCTTTCAATTCGTTGTCTCTTCATGTTTTGTTTTCCCTTTTCTACCTTTGATTTATTGTAGTCTTTCTCCACTGCATCTTTCTGCTCATCGGATATCTTTCTGCATCCTTCCACACCACCTCCACTTCCATTACTGATACCAAGGAGGTGGTCCACTGCTCTTGTTATAGAGCCACTAAAATGATGTGCACATAACTGACAGACAAGACTATTCCCCTCTTTTTTGACATGTTTCCATGCCTCGGCTGTAGATTTTAGAGGTACCATTGATGAATGAAGGTTCTACATTTTTATTTTTTTATGAAGAATAATTAGAATTTATATTTTAAAATTAAATTTTGAAATGAGAGGGTTCTATTATCTATAGTTCTACAGTTCCGGTTTTGAGTTCTAACTTCTGTTGTAAAAAAATAAAATTATACATTGAAAAAATTAAAAACTGCATTGATAAAAAGTAAAAAATACTGTGATAAAAAATTTTAAAATGCACCTACAGATTGCTCTGGAGTCTGTTGAGTGCACGTCGGACACACCTGGAGGCTGGAGGCTAGAGTTTGCTCAATGCACGTCGCACACACCTGCAGATTTCTCTGGACTCTACTCACTGCACATCGCACACACCTGGAGTCTACTTAGAATAGTGGGCAAATGCAATGGACGACTACAGTTGGTCGACTTGGCCCTCGGTGTTACAAACTTCGCCCTCAAGGTTACAAACTTGGTTTCCAGTTGGAGAGTCGAGACTAGAAGTTGGAACTTGGAGCTTGGACGAGTCTCCTCACTAATCATTGATCAGTGGCGGACCACAGTCGTCGGTTGGGGTGTGCTCACAAGAGGAAATGGAGATGTGCTACTGCTCGACCCATCGAGGGTGTGCTCACGAGTCTCAACCCGTCGTCGCTTGGATTTGCTATTGGTCGATGGCTGGAGATGGAAATTTGTCATCAGCATGTCCAATCGTGTCGGTGCTAGAGATTGGCGCGTTCACTGTCAGTTGTCGTGTAGCTAGCCAATGCTGGAGATTGGAGATTATCGTCAGCCTGTCCAATGTCGAGCTATGCAGCATATGGGAGATGGAGATTAGATTGCTTTCCGGGTGCGCGAAACAATAGAACTAAAGCTGGGTGGGAGAGGGTTTAATGTGGCGGGGCTTTTCCAAAAATTTTAAAACGAATTTCATCCAACCTTGCCGAATTTCAACGTTTTTCAACATTTTTGTACGCGTTCATGTTCACAATCGGGTTCGCATTCGAGTTCGCCTTTAAGTTCGACGAACTTGAACAATTAAGTTCGCCAATTTTCGAACTTTGAGCATAAAAATCAGCAAACCTAGTGACTAAGGTTGCAGTTCCGTGAAGATCGAAAATTTGAAATTTCTCAGATCTAGGGTTTCTACCGACGAAAATGTCAACCAGTATGAGAGTTGAAGATAGATTGAATGGAGCAGATAACTTCAAATCCTGGAAGCATAGATTTCTTCTCATTCTAGAAGAGAATGAGCTATTGGATCATGTCAAGTAGGTACTTCTATAACATGAAGATGAAGAAGCCAAAGCAAAGTTCAGAGAGAATGAAGTAAAGGCCAAGAGGATCTTGAGAGACTCAATAAAAGACCATTTGATACCTAATGTATCAGAACTAAAGTCATCGAAGGAAATGTTTGATGCCCTAACCAGACTTTATGAAAGTAAGAATACCAGACGGAAGCTTACTATAAGGCATCAACTCAGAAACGTGACGATGAACAAGTCAGAAATAGTCGCCAATTATTTTATGAGGATCTCGCAGATCAAGGACCAGTTAGCAGCTATTGGAGACCCGGTGGATGACGTTGAACTTGTGACTACTACACTCAATGGATTTCCTTCCTCTTGGGATCCATTCGTTCAAGGTATTTGCACTAGAAGCAAATTGCCCAAGTTTAACAAGTTATGGTCAAATTGTACCCAAGAGGAATCCAGATTAATATCCAAGTCACAAAAGACAAATGATGATTAAAATCAAGCCCTTGTTGCTCAAGTGAAGAAAAGGAAAGAAAGGGAAGAAGGCAATCCAAAGAAGTCTAAGAAACCATGCTACAAGAAGGATGCGTCAAAGATCAAATGCTACAACTACAAGAAGATGGGACATTATGTTGCACAATGTCCTCTTAGACATGAAAAGGGAAAGAAGAAGCACCATGCACATGTAGCAAACGCTGAAGAGCACAAGTCAAAGGATGAAGAATTTGTATATGTCTCAGCATTCACAGGAACTATCACTCAAGGGAATGATACTTGGCTTATAGATAGTGGTGCTTCCAAGCACAAGACCGGATTCAGAAATTCTCTTTCAAAGTTAACAAAAAAGAGTTCATCCCTTCAAGTGGAGATTGAGGATGACTCCAGACATGCAGTCAAAGGGATTGGAGAAGCCTCCCTACAACTTGACTCAGGTAACCCTCTTTCAATTAAAGATATTTTGTTTGTACAAGGCTTGAAGAAGAATCTACTTTCCATCTCTGCTTTAGAAGATAAAGGTTTTAGGGTAGCTTTCGTGGATGGCCAAGTTCTTCTATGGCCCAAGAATTTAAGCATAGATAAAGCTATTGTGATTGGTGTCTGAGAGGGAGGATTGTATAAATTGAAGGGACACCAAGAAGAAGCCCTTCTACATAACAGTGTGAGCTCTAGTGAGCTATGGCACCGAAAACTCGCTCACATAAACTATAGAGCGCTACCAGTATTGAGCAAGACGGTTACAAGTCTAGCAGACATTCAGGTAGAAAATGATGGAGTATGCACAGGTTGCGCACTTGGCAAGAATGTCAAGGGAAGCTTTACTAACTGTGACAGCGGGTCCAAGGGGATCTTGGACATCATACACTCTGATGTATGTGGACAGATGACGGTGCCATCCTTAGGCAACTTTGTATATTATGTCTTATTCATAGATGGCTATTCTCGAAAGACATGGATCTACCTCTTAAAAGCGAAAGATGAAGTCTTCAACAAATTTCAGGAATTCAAGGCTTTAGTTGAAAATCTCTCTGAAAGGAAGATTAAAGTCTTGAGATATGATAATGGAGGTGAGTACACCTCAAAAGAGTTTAAAGACTTTTGCAGAGAAGCAATAATTAAGAGGGAGCTAACAACTCCCTACAACCCCTAGCAGAATGAGGTTGTAGAAGGAAAGAATAGATCCATTGTAGAAGCAACTAAAGCAATGATCCATGACCAAGGCTTACCCATGCATTTATGGGCAGAAGCACCCAGTATAGCCGTGTATGTTCAGACTAGAAGTCCTCACAAAATATCGGGGAACTAGACCCCTGAAGAAGTGTTCACTGGAAAAAAACCAAAAGTCAGTCACTTGAGGATTTTTGGTTGTCCAGTGTTTATACATGTTCCAAAGGAAAAGAGAACGAAGTTGGAACCTTCAAGAAAGAAGGGCACCTTTGTTGGATACAGTGCAACTTTGAAGGCTTACAGAATATACATTCCCGGGCAGAGACAGATTGAGATCAGTCGGGATGTAACATTTAATGAAGAGGAAGCCTTCAAAAGATCAAGGGAGTCTCACACAGATGAGGAACAAGAGGAGCAGGAGGCTCCAAGGGATGCAGTCGTGGTAGACTCTACACCAAAGGAACCCATTTCAGAAGTTCAAAATGAGATGGTAGAGTCAGAGAGACCCATAGATCCACCCAGAGAAGTTGCAGTCACCAAGAATAGACCAGCTTGGCTCCGGAACACCTTGCAGGAAGCTGAAGGACATGCAGCTCCTAAAGGAGCCTTTAGAGAGAGCAAGAGACCACACAAGTTTTCCAGCCATGTGGCGTCGATGAGCAGAATCATTGATTAAGAACCTTCCACCTTTGAAGAAGCTGCTAAGAAGCAGGAATGGAAGGATGCCATGATGGAGGAGTATCAATCCATCATGAAGAATGTTGTGTGGGAAGTGGTTCCAAGACCAGAAGGAAAGTCAATAGTGACTTCCAAGTGGATCTAAAAGATCAAGCATGTTGCAGACAACAACATAGAGAAGTACAAAGCGAGATTTGTGGCTAGAGGTTTCTCCCAGAAAGAGGGAGAAGACTATGATGAGACATTTGCTCCAGTATCAAAGTACACTTCCATCAGATCGATTATTGTGATTGCCTCCGCAATGGGATGGAAATTACACAAGATGGATGTCAAGACTGCTTTCTTGAAAGGTGTAATTGAGAAAGAAGTGTACAAAGAACAACCACAAGGGCTTGTGATTCATGGGAAGGAGTCCCATGTGTGCAAACTAAAGAAGGCTTTGTACAGACTAAAGTAGGCACCCAAGGCATGGTATGCCATGATAGATAGCTACCTGATGAGCTTGGGGTTTACCAAGAGTGATGTGGATCCCAACCTTTACTACAAGGTTGAGAATGGTTGCCTGTTGATCTTGGTTCTATATGTGGATGACCTGTTTCTAACAGGAGATGAAAAGTTCATAATTGGGTGCAAGAGGGAGCTCACTTCAGAGTTCAAAATGAAAGATCTAGGTCTGATGCATTATTTCTTGGGATTGGAGGTGTGGCAGAGACCAGATGAGATTTTCCTTAACCAAGGAAAATGTATTGTTGAGATCCTACAGAGATTCGGGGTGATGGACTGCATGTCCATGGCCACACCTACAACGATAAATTTGAAGTTCCTGAGTGATTCATCTTCAGATTTGGTGGATCCCACAATGTACAAACAGTTGATTGGATCCTTGATGTACCTGGTTAATACCAGGCCGGACATATGCTTTGCAGTAAACACCTTGAGTCAGTACATGGTTGAACCTAGACATGTACATTGGATGGCAGCAAAACATATGTTGAGGTACCTACGTGGTACAATTGGATATGGATTGAGATATGTCTCGAAAGGAGATGTGAAGTTGCAGGGTTATACAGACTCTGACTGAGCAGGGAGTGCAGTGGACCGGAAAAGCACATCCAGATGCAGCTTCAGTTTGGGATCAGGTATGATCTCATGGTTAAGCCGAAAGCAGACATCAACGGCACTCGGTACAGCAGAGGCAAAGAATATCGCAACTAGTGTTGCAAGCCGTGAAGCAGTGTGGCTTCGGAAGTTCTTGTAAGGATATTTGATCTAGAGTTGGAGCCAACTTCGATGCATTGTGACAATCAAAGTTGCATGAAGCTTTCAGAGAATCATGTCTTTCAATACAAGTCAAAGCACATAGAGATCAAATATCATTATATCCAAGACATGGTGCAAACAGGAGTTGTGGAGCTCAAGTGCATATCCACAGATGAGCAGATAGCAGACATTCTCACCAAGCCTCTGTCTAGAGTGAAGTATGAGTACTTCAAGGATAAGCTTGGCGTGATGCAGAATGTTCACCCTCGTTGAGAGGGATGTGTGATGTTTCTCCTCCAACCGGCTAACCCCTCTAGCCAAGGGTTCCCTAGATCAGTCATGTGAGGTGACTGAGGGGGTAATGCATTGTCCGATACAAGGGAGAGAAGAAACATCACAGCGTAGTCGTGAGACTACGGCGGTGACTATGTGTCTCTGGACAGTAGTTGTGTGTGCTCCTACAATGGTTGTGTACCACTGGTGGTGACTGTGTGTCATTGGACAGTAGTTGTGTGCTACTAAGGTGGTTGTGTAACACTGACGGTGACTCTGTGTCATTGGACAATAGTTGTGTGCTATTACGGTGGTTGTGTACCATTGGCGGTGACTGTGTGTCACTGGATAGTAGTTGTGTGCTACTACGGTGGTTGTGTGCTACTACGGTGGTTGTGTACCACTGGCGGTGATTATGTGTCACTGGACAGTAGTTGTGTTCTACTATGGTGGTTGTCTACCACTGGCGGTGATTGTGTATTACTGGATAGTAGTTGTGTACTACTATAGCAGTGATTGTGTACCACTGGCAGTGGTTGTGTACCACTGGACAGTAGTTGTGTACTAGTGTGGTGGTGGTTGTGTACCATTGGACAGTAGTTGTGTACTACTATGATTTGGCAATAGATTGGATGGCATTGTAGTAGTTCTATGCTATTAGTTGATTTCCATGGAGACTACCAGATCGTTTGGGAGTAGTTGTGTGCTACTAGTTGATCGCAGCATAGTCATGGAGACTGTGAAGGATGATTTGAGTTATCGATGGCATGGTAGTAATTGTGTGCTACTAGTCGATTGCAGAGTAGTCAATGGACAACTAGATGAAGACATCATGGAAAGGTACCTCCCTAGCTAAGAGGGAGTGTTGATGTTTCGGTAGCTACGGTGTGGAATTTCGAGCTTAGGTTCAGAATTCACTATACATTTTATTTTCTGCAATATATTATGCAGATTTGAAAACTTAACTGAATAACAATGCAGAAACATGAAAGTTGTAAAGCAGTATTAGACAACACACAAAAATTTAGCCTCACAATAATACAGAATTTTATCCTGGGGAAACCCAAAGAGGGAGAAAACCCCAACAAACAATCTTCCTTATCAACAAATAAATGAATGATGAATCTGATTACAATATCACCATGAGAATGTGCTTTAGAATGAGGTTGCTAGAAAGAAAGTGCCCTGATGTGCTACCAGCAAAAGTATATATCTAATGTCTGTAAAATATCTATTTGTTTCCTGCTAAAAATATATTTATGTTGCCTATAAAAATATCTTTCTGCAGCCTGCAAAAATATCATGATTGTTGCCTGCAAAAGTATCCTTATTACTACCTACAAAAGTATCCTTATTGTTGCCTGCAAAAGTATCCTTCTTTTCTTCTCTCTTGCGTTGCATAACTGTTAAAATTGATGCAGTTGCAAGAGCCATTCTCCAGGAGGATGGCAAAGACCCTAGTTGTGATCTAGGGCCCCCAGTACACTCCTAGGGTTCTTGGTCTGGGACCAAGCAGTTAGAGCCATGGAAAAAGACCCTAGTTGGGCCCCCAATGAATTTTTGGGGTTCTTGGTCAGGGACCCAGCAGTGTGATGATATAAGTCATGTTATCCCCATTTTGTGGATGACTAAGGAGATGATGGCTCGAGGCCCTCAGGTCGCATATATGGAGTGCCGAGAGACTACATGACCAGCAGTACCCTTTGCACAGATGGAAAACCCACTCGCCACCACAAATGGTCACAGGATTACAGATGGCATCCACCACACCAATTGGCTTCTGGAAGGCAGTGGGCCTTGCTCCATGAGGTACAAGTCGATATTATGGTGAGCATCATTTCAATACCTAAGCCATTTGATCATGTTGTATCTTAGATTGCTCTAGATTTCATGATATGTGCTTGGACATTGTGCCCTTTGCCCTGCTTCACCTTGGTGGTTGACATTGTGCCCTAGTAAGTGGTCTTCTTTGGGAATGGGTTTGCTGCTGGAAAATCCCTTAATGAGCCATCGTATCGTTCCCRACCATACTTACCATTTTCCATCATTATTCCCCTTYGTTTCCTTATCTCTTGGGATTTTAGGGTGTATTGACCCAAGAAGGGGTTGTCCCTCATTCTATGGGAAGAAGGGGCTAAAGGCCCATAGGGGATGGTGTTGGGTAAAGGATAAAAGCCATATATGAACCTTCCAGATGCTTCACCCAGGGATCACCCAAGAAAGCAATAAAACGCTTATCCTTGAATAAAAGGGGACCCATAATATAACAAAGAAAATGCCTGAAAGGTAGATTGAAGGATAGGAGGTCTCATCACAAGCCGACCTATCACGTCCATGGATATCTAGTGGTATGACATTGTCATTATCTGGTCACCAAACCAGGGCAATGACTCTCAGTTGCATGGCTGAGAGAAAGGGGGTCTCATCATGAGCCAACCTTCTTGTTTCCATTAGGCATTTGTGGGTGACATTGCCACCATCTAGTCACCACACCAGGGCAATGACCTTCAACCTCTCCTTGTGCTAAAGAAAATATAAAGAAAGAATGATAAAAGGCAAATGATGGGCTTGGAAAAAGTGCATTGCGGACGAAAGTACCACACACCCTCTACAAAGGCACCCATGATTGAGACATTACGACCCCTAGTATATCATGAGCCCTATGCCCATTGAGTCTTGACCCCATCCACCTCATAGACTCTACATGGTTTAGAGAGGGTCCTCTTGGAGGCTCTCCTTGACCTAGGGCAAGATCTACCCAATAGAACACCTAGTCAACCCTCCCATACTTAAGCTTGACAAGTCGCATAGTGTCTTTGAGTTGTTAATTGTTTGATATGGTAATCTTTGATGCACATGCTTAGATGGCTTGTTTATTGATTGGATCCACTTATCATGACGTTGTGACTTGAGATCCTTGGAGGGCGTGTCCATTTGTCTTTGCATGACCTAGTTGGTGGACAGTTTTGAGAGAACAAGCCTAGCTTGGGCTTCCATGGGGCTACAAGCCCACAGGTTAGATGCCAAGGGCCCACATGCCAGATGAGAGAGATATGACTTGGATGGCCTTGACGATAACTTGGACGACCTAGCCCACCCATTGCTTGCCAAACAATTTTCCCAGGAGGGGCAAAACGTCCCATTTTTAGCATGATGTCATGACTATGGGGGCTAGGGCTTGGTGGTGAGGTGCCCCTCACTTGCACTTGGACGTTTTGAGGAGAAGAGGGTTTCACCATGATGAGATCACTTAGATGCTTGACACGTGRCCTTGGGAGGCCCTTCCATGCTTCTCCAACACCAAYGACCTCCTCAAAGTGGCAAARYGWCCCCTAAAGGGGTGACGTCATCCTAGATTAGGGTTTAATTTGTGCAAAAGATGAAATTTTAAGTGAATTGTTTAATATTATTGTGTTAAGGGGGCAMRATTAGAGTTGTTGACCCCTAATCTTGTGTTTTACTCCTTATTTTGTGARCAAGCCATGWCGGCTAATTTTTGTATAAATAGAGATCATGAGATCTCACTTTAAATCATAACTTTCCTCTCACAAGAGGTTTTTGTCTGAAATTTTCGGCCTCCTTAGCTATTTTAGCTCTTGTGCACTTGTGTATGGCTGATTTTATGAATGGTTAATGGAAGAAGTGATGCGCTAGCCTTGGAAGGTTATTTTCTAGCTCTTGTGGTGGATTGTCTTAGCATCTCTCTTGATCTTGGTGTGGTTTTTACTCTCTTGCTATCATTTTATTCAAGTCAAGTATTGTTTATGCTAGGAGCTAGGTGGGAGTATAAGGGCATACACCCCCACCATAGTCTTCACCATTTTTGCTTCATCTCATTCATTGACAAGGGTTTTCTAAGAGAAGTACAAGGGCATACACCCTCTTAGCTTAAACCCTAACTTAGAGAAACTTGCCTTGGGAAGTAAAAGGGCTTACACCCCCAAGGAGGTAGCTTCTCTAAGCTCCTTGTGACTCCATTAACCCAATAGTAAAGGCACTAGTCATTAATTTGTTGCATTGGAGAAATAAATTATTGCATTGGGAAACGTGAATTTCGGTCTTTTTACATCTTGCAAAAGTGGATTGTCTTCCTTGTGCCTTGGGCACCTCACAACCACTAGAGCGTCCTCATCTAAGGGCTACTTATTGCTGCTATTACAAATTTGCATCTTCAACCATTAGGGCTGCAGAAACCCTAACATACCTTCTTTAATAACTCTCTTATCAACCATTGGTTTTCGCTCAAAGTTTGCACTTGTACTCTCCTTATCCTAGCGCACTTTTTGTCAAAGTTTGAAGGGATTCTAGTGGTTGATTTTCTCGTTGTAATACATTGAATGTTACAGCCATAAGGCTGATATAATTTGCTGCAGACAAGTGTTTATTACAGCCTTATCTTTGTGCCTAAGAGTATCGGTTCTTCATCTTGAGTTTAGCTAGTAAATTGCTAGTCTTTCTCTTGCATTTTCTACTTGATCTTGAGCACATATTGAGAAGCTTATAATATCTTTTTCTTGCTGATATATACTGTCATCTATTGCTGCAAATTAGGGACAGCAAGCTTAACTTATTGATCCAACTAACATATAATGTTGCAAGGTGTGTTTTCTTGTGTCTCAGGCAGGTACAATCATCCGAAAAAAGCACTATACTTGTGGGGCAGCCTTTACTTGACTTACAAGGCATCTCTCCCTACCCTTCTTTCCATTTAGACTTGACCTATAGGGGCTCCATTTCCACTTCCTTCCATCTCCGTCTCAATCCCCCCTAGGGTCACTGGGATCGCCTCCCTAGAGTGACCTAATCACCCTTGAAGTGTGGGACCTACATCGAGGTGACATTGGGTGTAGGATTCCCATAGTTATAGCACTTGTTCCTTGGTTGGGTCGGGCTTTGCCCAACCTACAACTTGTGCCATAACAAATCCCTAGATGTGTTCTAGGGCCCTTGGATGTGTTCCAGGGAATCCTTGCTTAGCACTTGGATTGATTATTGGTTGTATACCTTGGTGGTTAAGACCCTAGTTATGATCTATGGCCCCCAGATGTGTTCTAGGGTATCCTAGTCTGGGACCAAGCAGATTCTTGGTCTGAGTACCAAGCCGAGATGATGTGTGACCTTCTTCTCTCCTGATATTGTCCATGTGACCTAGGAGCAGTTAAGAATAAAGGCATGATCATGTCATTAGCCTTCCTCGTATGCTAGGATGATAAAAAGCTTATAATCTATATCATGGGACTCATGTGGACAAAATGCCATTAAAGAAGGATTTGACCTTTTGACTTTGTCTTATTGTTTATTGATAAAACCCTTTACTTGAGTTATTACCCTCCTAAGTTTATGATTATGTGTTGGTTTAGGCTTTACCTTTTCCTAAAGAAAGGTGGCCGCCTTGATCTTGAAACCCACCTCTTCAATTTGATTTATTTTGTTGACTTTATCACTTGAGTTTTTAATTGGTGAAATAATTATTTATTATTTTTTTAAAGGGACTAACCTAACCCTAAAGCTATTATGTTAACACTTTTTCACCTACCTAAAACTATATAAAGGAGTGGTCTCTCCTTCACTTGACACACTTGATCATATGATCTTTTCTCCTCCAAGCTAACGTTGAGACTGAGGTTTTGTTACGGCTCCTTTTGAACAGGTTTACAAGGGTCTCCTCCTACATGTTTCAGCCTACCGTGGGTCTTCCCTACTTGTCATGGTTTGCTCCCTGCCAGCCGTGATTCTTCCGTGTCAACCGCTTGGACCTTTGGGTCTTCCCTGCCTGTCGTGGGTGTAACTCAACCAGCCATCACTGCTGGAGCTTTGCCGCTGACTGTTGGTGTCTTCCCTGTCTGTCGTGAGCTTATCTCTGCTAGCCGTTGAGGTTGCTTGTATGTTGGTGTTGTCTTTGTGGTTTGATGGTGTTGCCTTGTGTTTTACTAGTGTCGCCCTTGTGTTTTGTTGTGCTACCTTACCTTGTCTATCAGCCTCTTTGGTATTCATACCTTGTGACTGAATTGTTAGGGCTGGTTTTAGACTGTTGGTATTTGTCTCTGTTTAAAGTAGAAATCTGTGTTTTTTGGGCTGAAAGTGTTGAATCAGCCTAATGTTGATTGTGGGTTTATTTTCCAGCCCCAGGTTGGACGGTGATTTTTGTTTTTCAGCCCTAATACTTGACAGTGGCTTGGACTATAGCTTTTGAGCTTGTTGAATTTAGTTTTGGTTTTCTATCCTAAGAGTTCTTCTTGGCATTTGTCCCTATGATCATGATGAGATCTACCTTGAGGGTTTGATCCATGATTTTCTAAGCCTTTCTGAGCATACATTGGAGGAAGGCAACGGCAGCAAATCAGGTACCTTTGATCTTTGTTACAGCTAAGGTAATACTCAAATTTGTGTTATGTATTAATGTTGTTAGGTTATGCATCAGATTTTAAAATGTCTTGTTGTTATTAAATTGCAGTAGCCAATGATTTGAAATCTATAAAAATATTTATGTTTCTAGCTACCCTACTGTTTTACCCTTAAATTTTCACTGTTAAGTTTTAATGTTGTTATTAGGTTATTTTCAATTTACTAGAGCATTCAATGCATTTCCAAAACACGGCATAAAGAGGATCAAAAAACACAATCACAAGGTACACAACATTTTATCCTAGGAAACCCTCATGGAAGAGAAAACCCAACAAAAACTTCCTCAATAATAGATTGCCAATACAATGCCAAGACTAAGACCAAACCACTAAGAATAAACTAGGACTGAGCATGCGCTTCTCTTCTCCTTCCTCCTGCAACTACAACTTCCTTCAAAAGATGCGCACTAGAAGTGTGAGTGAGTGAGTGAACAAGTGAGGCGCCATCCTCACTTATAAATACTAGTTGAGGAGGCGCTAGGGTTATGTCTCTTCACTTAGTGGGTCCAACTTCTTCCAAGAGTGGTTAAAACCACTTTATAAACCCTAGGGGGCGACTTTACAAATACCACCATATAAATATAGTTTGACCAATCCACAAAAGGGGATTTGGTCTTATACAAGACTCGACATGATCAATTTACAAAAGGGGATTTGATCTATAAGATAATAACTCAAATATAATTAGAATATTCTTCGATGTTACAATATTTCAACACTCCCCCTTAACGAAAAGGGTATTCCACTGACATAACCCAATACAACATCAGGAGAGAGAGAGGGCAGCAACATCATCGGCAACTAGAACACTAACTAGCACATCTACAAATCATTGGAATTTTTTCTCATCATTAATATCATCATCGTTCACAGCATGGAGCTGGAGTAGCATCATCATCATCATTTGCATGAAGCTGAAATATCAAACATCAATTAGCATAACCCTAAAACAACAATATCACCGACACGAGGCTAGGACACCATCATCAACAATATGAGGTTGATACAACAACATCATCAATAGCACAAAGTTGAAACAACAACATCATCAGCATGTGGCTGAGATAACAACATCATCAACACGAGGCTGAGACAACAACATCATCATATGGCAACAGAATGAGGCAGGCGCAACAACAACATTTGGTGGTACTCTGACAAACCGTCCTTACCAGACCTTCAAGATTTGCCCAGGAATCATAAGATTCCCTAGGATATAAAATCCTAACAAGCTACCACATGGTACTCTAACAGACCGTCCTTACCGAACCTTCGGGATCTACCCAGGAATCAAAAGATTCCCTAGGATATAAAATCCTAACGGAGCTACCACTACTGTTGATCAAGATACTATAGTATTATCAACATCACTCCCCCTTTCAAGGGAGGTCTTTTCGGACAACACCAAACTTGTCTCGGAAGTACTCAAACTTCACACAAGACAGATGTTTGGTCAACACATCTGCAACCTGCTCATATGTGCCAACATATTGGAGCTTTACAACTCCCCTCTGCACCATATCACGAATGTAGTGATACCGAATCTCTATGTGCTTCGACTTATCATGGAACATTAGGTTCTCCATCATCTTTATACAACTCTGGTTATCACATAGAGTCACGATGGCTTCCATCTCCAGATCAAACAGACCTGTCAACAACTTCCGAAGCCATATGGCTTCACAACTGGCGGAACATGCTGCAATGTACTCCGCTTATGTCGTGCTGAGAGCAATATCGGATTGCTTCCTACTTTGCCATGAAGTCATGGCTGACCCCAGAATGAAACAACATCCTAAAGTGCTCTTTCTATCAGAAGCACTTCCAGCCCAATCAAAATCAATATAACCATACAGTCTGAAGTCATGATCTCCAATATAACAGAGACCATAATACAACGTACCCTTAAGGTATCTCATCACATGCTTTGTAGCTACAAAGTGAACACGTCTGGGCTCTACTAGACACTGACTCAAGGTGTTCACAGCAAAGCATATATCTGGCCTAGTATTCGTCAAATACATCAATGAACCAATAATATGTCTGTATAGAGTAGCATTAACCAACTCTGACGAAGTATCAACCAAGAGCTTCAACTTTGTTTCCATGGGTGTGTTCATGGATTTACAATCCCACATGTCAAATCTCTTTAGTATTTCAACTGCATACTTCCCTTGGTTAAGAAAGATCTTCTCTGGACTCTGCCAAAATTCAAGACCTAAGAAATAATGCATCAGGCCTAGGTCTTTCATCTCAAACTCTGCAACGAGCTTCTTCTTACAATCTATGATGAGCTTTTCTTCTCCTGTTAAGAATAAGTCATCCACATACAGTAGCAATATAACTGGCTAATCATTCATAACCTTGAAGTAAAGGTTAGAATCAGCTTTGCTCTTGGTAAAGCCTAAGCTCGTCAGGAAACTATCAATTCTACCATACCAAACTCTAGGAGCTTGCTTCAACCCATACAAAGCTTTCTTCAACCTGCAGACATGAGTCTTTCTATCTTCAACTTCAAACCCTTGTGGTTGTTCTATATACACCACTTCTTCAATAACACCATTTAAGAAAGTTGTTTTCACATCCATCTGGTGTAAACTCCACTTCATTTTGGCTGCAAGAGCTATGATGGTTTTGATAGAAGTGTATATGGCTACATGAGCAAATGTCTCTTCATAATCAATACCTTTCATTTGAGAAAAACCACAAGCCACAAATCTTGCTTTATGTTTTTCAATACTTTC
>JZKD02S0543711.1:0-16505 GCA_000966675.3 Picea glauca
ATTGATGTCAACGTCTTTGAACTTCTCCATAACTGCAACATTTTGTGGTTCCTTCTCTTTTCCTTTTTCAAACTCTGGTTCCACAATCTTTCCTTTCATGATATCCAACACTTTATTCTTGGCAAGGATGAGGTCAATCCTTGTCTTCCATGATATGAAGTTAGAAGCTCCATCTAACTTGTTTTCTGAATTCATAGAGTAAGTCATGGCTTCTTTGACTTGGTCAACCCTAGACTTGACCAAAAAAACTCAAACTTGACGTCTTGGCTTGCTGAGAGTACTAAGAGATGTGCTAGGCTAGGGAACATTGATCTATCCAGAAATAAGGCCAATCCCTTTACTTAAGGTGCCTCAATGAGAGGATTAGGGCTTCTGCAACTACACCTGCTAGTAACCCTAGTGACAGTGCTTTGGTGATTGCTCCTACTAGAAACCCTAGTGACAGTTCTTCAATGAGCTCAATATACTTATGGCTATTCCTCCTTCCAGTGGTTAGACCAAATGAAGGAGGTGTGGGTCCATAACCTGTTAGAATATAATGAATGTGCTCATTTTACCATTAACAATATCACTATTGTCACCCAACCATAGGTCGAAGCCATGCTCCGAGCACCTTAACCTTGACAGAGAATTACTCTGGAAGCAAGCCCTAAGACAGATAGCCAAACAAATGGTAGCGCACCTTTCCCCAAGGATAGCGCACCAACAAGAGATGATAAGATATTCCAAAACCTAACCAAGAGATAGTCCAAGCCAAACGTGATCTTCTAGCTGCAGCAGCTGCAATGGCAGCTCTCCTCCAAACCTGTGCACAAGTGTTTCTCTGCAATTCTGAGACTATCTGCCAGAATGACGACTGGCCTCCTATATTTATACTAATTCTAGCTAACTGCCTAGGCTGACTTCCCATTCTGGGTATCTATCTGTTCAATATATATTATTTCTTTTGACTGACTTCTCATTTTGGGTATCTGTCTGTTCAATATATATTAATTCTTCTAACTGACTTCTTCTCTTGGAGGCCATTAACCTAATACAAATTATCCTCTTCAGATGACATGTATTCTAGGGTTATTAGACAACTCATTAGGGTTTCTTCTTGCTTCCTGTAATATTCTATTCTCGTCAGGTTTACACGTGGAGGTAAATACCTCCCACAACTACCATAATATCAACATATATCACAATTAATGGAGCCATATCCTCAACCATTTCCAAATATACTCAAGGTGGTTGATCCTCTCAAAGCCTATAAATGGAGGCATTTCCATGGTGAATAAAAGGCAAAATCAAGAAAGCATTTTTATTTTGATTGTGGATCTTTTGAGCAAGAGTTGGACGAGTAGGACTTGGAGAGGTTGCTACAACATCATATGAATATTATAAGTTTCCTTTTGAAGTTATCATTAATATACTTGGCCTATTTCATTCAAGTATTTGTTTACATGTTCTTGTATATGGTTGTCTAAATCTACATAGATAAATTGATTTTGTCTAATCCATTGGAGTAAGAGATAGTCATTTTTTTCTTGCTTTCCATTGTAGGTATTGATTGGAGCTCACAGATTGGAGAATATTGGAAAAACATCATAAATAAGGTACAACATACTTCCCCTCCTTCTCTATTTTTCGTTGGAAAAAATGAATATATAGGAATGGTAGTGTCCAAATGTAATTTTTTGTCTTGGTAGAGGGGTCTGTAATCCAAGGGAAAGTTCACATGTCCGTAGGGGAATATTTTCATAAAAGAAATTGGAGGCTCCACTGGGGAATAAAATTTTAGTTTTTATTCCCTTGGTTCATCCAAGAATTTTTCCTATCCTTAGATCATACTTGCTGATTTTGTCTAAATTTTTCATCTTCTTTGTCTTTGCTAGTTGTCTTACTGAGCCTCTTATTGAAATTTCTCGAGTTATTTGGATTTTTGAGGTTTTTCAAAATTTCCTCAGAACTAGCACTCCCCCGTAGTTAAATCTAGGCCATTGTTTCTTTATCATCACTCCCACATATCCTTCTAGGGAGTGTGGTAGTGCTCTGGTGTCTTGGTTACTAGAACATTGATTTCCTCCTCCTAGGGAAAGTTTCAGGTTTCTTGCTTGATAGGTCTAGTATTTGGATCTTCTTCTCTAACTCACAACTTCATCTATATGATCTTGGCTCTTGTTTTATTATAAACTTGACGTGTTTCATGTTTTTTATCCTTCATTGAGTTTGTGTTTTATTTATTTTTTTCAAAATCGACCTTTTCTCCCTCATATTTGGTTTCCCTTTTGCCACTCATCTCGATTAGAAGGAATTAAAGGAAATATTATTGATGACAAGTCTCTTGATTTCTCTGTATTTGATCTCTTTTTCAATTCTTGAAGACTATAAAGTATGATTGTTTTTCTTTCTTAGTTTTTTTGAATATTTCATTGAGTAGTTTGACTTTGTTCTTATTTTGGTCTCTTGTTTATTTTTGAGAGTATCTTTGTTTGTATGCTCTTTTGATTCATACTTTTTTCGATCATCATATTGAACGTTTTCATTATTTAGTGAAGGAATAAAGCATTAGATGAACATCAAAGTTTGCATCTAAAAAATAAAACAAAGAAGGATTTATATGCATTGGTTTTGGATATTGAAAAGATTTTCTTTGTGATAATTTGACAGCTGTGTGAATTCTTAATTGGGAACAAAATAGCGTAAAATTTTTCATTTCTTTGGAGTGTTTGTTAGTGACAAAAAGAAAAGAACTATTCTCCTTCCCGTAATTAGAAGTTCATTTAAAAGAAAATTTTCATATCATTTGTTTTACCTTATTGTGGAGTCGAGTCTCAAACATCATCAGTTTCACTTTCATTCACCCTTCCGTAACAAACAACCACGAAAATGAGCGCTAATTAAAATTGAACTAGAAAATTTTATTTTAGATATTTACACAAACAATAGACTTGGACTAGAGATTTGGAATAGGCTATGAGATTAAATCTCCAAATATTTCAAGGCAAACACAAAATCTTGTGATAGGGAGATAAAATCCAACCTTCCTATAAGCATAGATGGGATCCCCCTCTCACACAAGGGTTAAACAAGAGGTCGCATGCGGGAGAGAAATGAATACTATGATGATTTACTATCCCTCTGAGGCTTAACCAATCGTAGAGAAATGATTGTATATTGTGGGTTCTTATTAAGAATCAATTGTTTTCATTTGGTCTTGGATCTTTATGAATTTCGAATCCGTTCGGAGTCTTCTATAGTTTTACCGGTCCATTTGTCCTCAGTTCTCTTGAAAATGTTTGGAATTGATATCATGCCCATACATTTAGACCTGATTATTGATTGTACCCTCCCAGAGGCTGAATATGATTTGGTGTCCTTAGTGGCCATAATATTTAGTTTCCTTACACAAGGTAACGGTGAAGGGAATTCTTTGTTGTACTTAGATTAGACTTTGGTCAAACTCACTCGGGATCCTTAGAGGGTGACCCACGAGTAAAACCATGAGGGAACTTGCACCAAGGTGTAATTCTGTTAAGAATTCCGCCAACGTAACTAATCCACCCGCTCAATCCCATCCCCTTCTCACTTTTTTCACGTGATGTTGGATTTCATCACCAACTAGTACGTTAATTGAAAGAAGTTATTGTTTTTCTTGTTGTTTTTCTACATTTTTAGCAAATGTTGTTTTTTCACCCTAGATTTACTTTAAATTGGTACTATGGTTGATACATGTCTTCGTATATCATGTAGGATGCAAGGTTTTCCTCCGGAAGGCTACAAATACATACTTCCTAACTCACCTGAAGACAATTACCATGAAGAGGTCGAAAACTATTCAAACATTGGGAATGTTGCTACTCCTTTGATCGAAAATACTGAGGGAGCTATACTAGTCGTTCAGGAAGGTCCTACCCCTCCTGCAAACCCAGATTTGAAAAAATATCATGATCTGCTCCTTCTCCGAGTATACTCCTATGGAAACATTGTAGTTGAATATTATCCTAGACTACCGTTAAGGCCATACGAAGAATGTGACATGGAACCCAAACAAGCAAATCTAAATGAAACATTAACTACAGATGTCCACTCTATTGAAATGGTATATCCACATCAAACACCTGCTCTTCCTATATGGAGGAGTATATCGGGTCGAGATGTTTATGAAAAAAAATATTTTAACCGACCACTCTTTAACCCTCCAAATACATATGTCACCATCGATGTAGATGCAGGACCATCGAGTTAGTACGTTGACCATCCCGTCGGACAAAAAATCAATACTTCTACCACTTTGGGACAAATAATGAGTGAAATAGGATTCATGTTACCTAGTCATTTGAAAAGTACCGTGATGGTCACACCTACCACCCCTCTTCAAGCAACAACCTCATACACACCACAAAACCTTTTTTGGACACCTTCACATCAAAGAATGAAAAAACCTTTGTTAAGCCCTAATATTGGCTCATTACCCCTTAATTGGGGCATATTAAATTAGTAATGTTATTTTATTTATGTCAGATTTATTCCATTAGTTGTAATTATACCTCCTAGTCTCCTATATATACCAAGGAGACATTTTGATTTGGAATCATCTTATACTTGAACATTTATGTGGGGTAAACGGAGGTTTCCCCCTTGAAGAGGCTTATCATATGAAACTCTCTTTTTTTTTAAGGAATTGAGTACTTATTCTAAGGTTTTTCTATGTTATATTGATATTTGGTTCTTAAAAACCTTCCATACAACAAAACCCAATTGCAGGACAAGTCCCTATTGGGGTGGAATCCTCCATTAGTGGACAAATCCCAATTGGGAGAAACCCTCGTTCAGTGGACAAATACCGACTGGGGGGAAACCCCCATTATTGATAAAACTCCTAGTTGTTACCCAACCTATGGCAGGGGGATAATTTCAAAATTATTTTGATGGAAACCCGCAATAGTCTTGGGGAGGACCTTTTAATCAACCATATCAGGGAGGATCTTCAAATACCAACCCACAAGGAGGATCCCTAAATCCAAATCCTTATGGATTGTATTATGGACAACCCTTCCCAGGTGTCTCAAATCCCACTTGGGGTCCTCAAGGCCAATCATCCTTTCCTCCACATGGTCACATCAATTACCCTCCTCAAAATCAACCTGGATACCCTCCTTAGGGACAACCTGGTTACCCACCTCAGGGGAAATCAGGTTACCCGCCTCAAGTTCAATATGACTATCCTCCCTTGGAATACACTAGTTATCCTCCCTAGATCCAAATGGGTTTTCCTTCCCCTTTTATGCAAATTCCTCAACAAATGAATACTACTTTTGTTATTCAAAATCAACAACAACAACATATGGGAGGACCTATTGTATACAACTATCAACTACAACTAGTTTAGAGTTCTATTGGTGTTCTTATGACTCACTAGCATCATCCTCAAGCTAATCGATAATTACCTTTCTTAGCTACTTTATATCTACTGGATCTATCAAGACTAACAGATGATCCCATATTACACTCCCCTTTTTGGTTAGTCATTCCAGCCAAATTACCTTCTGATATTCTAAAATTTGAAGGTAAAACTAGAGAAGACCCCAATAACCACGTCATGACATGTCATTTGTCTTTTTCATCAAACTCACTAATGGATGATTCTATTTGCTTACGTCTTTTCCAGTGTACTCTTACGGGTTCAACGAAAAAATGGTACATTGAGTTACAATGTGAAACTTTTCAAGATTTCAATTCAGTTACCATGTCTTTCCTCACCCATTTCAATTATCCATTAGATACGAAACCAACACAAAAATCTTGACCTCCCTTCATTAGACTAACTTCGTACATACTTATGATCATATTCACGAATGGATATGATGACGATGGTTGATCAAAGCCACCATTCCCAACCATTTTTTGGTTGAATGGTTCACAAAATATCTATTACCTCCTATTTCTCGCGATGTAGCCATAGGTGGTGTATATAGATTTTAAGCTTGTACAATATTTACTAAAAATAGATTTTCAGTAAAAGAACAGAAAAGATACAATGGAAAATACAAACATTACACAAATATTTTTCCCCTGGAAACCCAAACCAGGAAAACCAACATATTCTATATTCATTCATTATGATACATTGTTTACAATACAATATACATATAGGAGCCAGCGGCATACAAAAACCCTAACCCAATGACCTGGATTAGTCAACAACCCTAATTCCTTAATTGGAAATATAAAACCATTGACAAAAACCATGTGCCAAAAAACTACCCAACAATGGACACACAAATTGAGGCAACATGAAAAATGAGGAAAAAATGTCACATTTCCCAAGGTTTTTTTCTTTTCTTTTCTTTGCATACTCATGCAAACAATATAACACATACCCAACACTATCCCACTTGTTGTTTTCTTTGCATACAGGGGCTTAAAGGGTTACATAGTCAACAATCCAAGGCAACAATGCCCATGGATCGTCTATACCAAGAGAACTTCTTAATGCTCACAGATTGTGTTAATGAATTTGCAACATTCTTCAAAGTGCCCACCTTCATCAATAACACTTTATTTTCTTCAAACATGTCTCTTACAAAGTGATATTAAATATCAATATTCTTTGTCTTTGAATGATAAGCTAGGTTCTTCGCTATAAAAATTTCACTCTGACTGTCATAATCTATCCTTACTTGCATGAGTGGCTTCCATGTATTCAACTTTTTTGGTCCAATGCTCCTTCCCTGGTTTTGACATATACCTGCTCAAAACTCCCACTGTATGTGCAATGTACGGTCTAGTATAAACCATTTCATACATCAAACTTCCAACTGCACTCACATATGGAACATGAGACATGTTCTCCTCCTCTTCCTGTGTCTTGGGACATTGATCCACAGATAACTTTAGACCTACAGGAATAGGAACCTTTACCAGTTTACATTCCTGCATATTAAACCTCTGCAATATTGTCTCGACATATTTTCTCTAATATAACCATATTTTCCTCTTTTTCTGATCTCTTTTAATTTCCATGCCCAAAACTAAATTTGAAGCACCGATATCCCTCATGTCAAATTTAGATGACAACTGAGTTTTCACATCTTGGATAATCTCCCTTTTGTTTCCTATCAACAACATATCATCCACATACAAGACCAAATAAATCAAATTATAACCAATTAATTTAAAATACACACAATGATCCTCTTTGCTTCTTGTGATGTCAAGTCCCAACATATAAGTATCAATTTTTTGATACCACATCCTTGGTGATTTTTTTAAACCATACAAGGAATTTTTCATCTTGCATATCAGCTCCTTCTTTTCCTTTAGAACAAATCCTTCTGGATGCTTCATATAGATTTATTCTTTTAGACCCCCATGTAGTAATGTTGTATTCACATCCATATGTTATACTTCAAAATCAAATGCAACAACAACATATAACATAAATATTATAGAAGTTAACTTGGCAACATGAGAAAAAATCTCACCAAAATCAATTCCCTCAACCTAGGAATAACCCTTTGCCACTAATCAAGATTTGTATTTCTCCACTTTTCCTTCTTCATTCATCTTCCTTTTAAATACCCATTTGATGCCAATGGGATTTTTTCTAGTCGGCAACTGCAATAGATCCTGAGCCTCATTCTTTTCCAAGGCTACCATTTCTTCATCCATGGCCTTTTTCCAGAGCTTTCCATCCTCAATCCATTGCCTTCTTGAAAATTCTAGGATCATCATCAGTAATAGACGCAGAAAAATTTGAATGGAAATTAGATGGAGTATACATTTCCTATAGCCTTCTTTCTTGAACCGATCTCCTCAATATTGGAGTATGAGGATATTCTTCTTTTGATTCATGTTCTTCTGTAGAGTCTAATTCATCATCCTTTAAATCAAACTCTATTTTATCAGGTTCCTCCTTACTTGGTAGGGTGTATTGTTTAAAATCATCCTTCATTTCTCTAAATACCACATCTCGGCTATACACCAACTTCTTAGTTTCTAGGTTCCAAATATTATAACCTTTGAGACCCTATTTATACCCAATAAAGATACACTTTTCAACCTTCTTATCTATCTTACTCGTGTTTTCCTTTGGAACATGAACATATGCCTCACAACCAAATACCTTGAGATGTGTGAGATAAGGTTTCTTACCAGTCCATACTTCTTGTGGAGTCTTGTCATCCAGCGCTGATGCAGGTGATGTGTTGACCAGGTAACATGCAGTACCCATTGCCTCTGCCCAAAATTATTGCCCTAACCCGACACCACTGAGCATGCACCTTTCTTTTTCCATCAACATCCTATTCATCCTTTCTGCAACTCCATTCTACTGAGGTGTATATGGAGTATTCTTCTGCCTTGATATACCACACTTCTTACAGAATTCTTCAAATTCATTCCCACAGAACTCTCCACCATTATCTATCCTCAACACCTTAATTCTTTTCTCTGTTTGATTCTCAAAAAGATCCTTAAAATATTTAAACTTTTCAAAGAATTCATATTTCTTCCTGATCCAAGTATTCCTCAAGAATTCATCTATAAATGAGACATAGGACATAGATTTTCCCAATTATAGGACCAACACAGGTCCAAAAACATCACTATGAATTAGCTGTAAAATCCGTTCTTCCCTCGTTGCACTAGAGGGGAATCTTACCCGATTTTTCTTCCCATATACACAATGTTCACATAAATCAAAATCTAGAGAGAAGTTAGACATACCTTCAACCATACCTTTACCGTGTAGTAGTCAAAGACCCTTCTCTCCATTATTCCTCGGTATTTGATGCCACATCATAACCTTTTCTCTAGAGACTGTAGGAGTTCTTTCTTCTTCAACTCCAATATTAGGAACAATGGAATTATTAAACCCATCACTAATAGTTCTTCCTTGCAGCTTATATAGAGTTCCAAACCAAACTCCCTTCAATAACACCATTTCTCCTCGAACCATCCTGTAGGTTTCCTTCTCAAATATTGTTTTTACCCCTCCATCATCCATTTTTCTTACAAAAATAAAATTTATGGCCAATCCTGGGATGTGAAGAACATCAGGTAGTGTTCTAATCCTTCCATCTATGATCCTCAACTTGAATTTTCCTCAACCTATGATTTTGGTTTTCGAGTCATCACTTACGGAAACATTACCTCCATCATACCTTTCATATTGACAGAACCACTCCCTGTGGGGATTCATATGAAAGGATGCACCTAAGTCAACCATCCATTCCTCATGATCTGCATGTGTTCTTGAAGAATCAAAGTACACATCCCCTACTTCTTCCATGGAGGTATTTTCTTATGTAGAAGGAGATTATTCAGATCCCTTCTTTTTCTCATCTTTGGATCTACATTGCTTCTTGTAGTGCCCTTCTTTTCCACATCTCCAACATACCTTTACAAAATTTCTGAGAGATTTAGATCTATCCTTAGACTTATATCTCCCACTTGAGAACTTAGATATATTTCTTTCCTGGGAGCTTCCTCTTCCAAATAATGCATCTATGCTCTATCCTTCCATATTCTTCCATCTCATCTCCTCTGACAAAAAGGATGAGACCACTTCATCAAAATTCAAGGAAGTTGTATTACTACCTATATCCACAACCAGGATATCCCACAAGTCTGGTAAAGAACACGGTAAACTGATACACTTATCTTCATCTGAAATTTTAATCTCAATAGATACTAACTGACTTACCATAGTATTGAAGGCGTTCAAATGCTCTACAACTGAGTCTCCATCTCTCATCGTCAAGAATATTTTATTTACTACAACTTATTTCTCAGGAATATTTTATTTACTAGGGACTTAGACTCATACAACTTCCCTAACTTATCCCATAAATCCTTGGTTGTAGCTTCCTCTGCCACATTCAGTAATATTGAATCTGAGAGACACAGTCAGATTGTGCTCTTCGCTTTCCGATCCAAAATTTTCCAGTCATTTGTTTAAGTTCCTATAGGTGTAGTACCTAGATATACCATGATCAATGGATATCTGTCCACCAATAGATATTCCATCTTGATCTTCCATGACTCAAAACTTTTCCCATTAAACTTCTCGATATCCATTTTCAAATTTCTCACCATTTCTTTTCACCTGAAAAACCAATACCATAGATTTCCCACTATAACAAGGCTTATCAAAGTCTCGAGCCAAACCCTTAACCACAAAGGCATCCCCCTGAATCCAACAAATATCTTATACCAAATGTAGATTTTAACCTTGTACAATATTTATTGCAAACATATTTTCAGTAAAAGAACATAAAATATACAATGTCAAATACAAACATTACACAGATATGTTTCCCCTGGAAACCCAAAATGGGAAAACCAACATATTATATACTCATTCATTGTGATACATTGTTTACAATAAAATATACATATTGGAGCCAAAGACATCCAAAAACCCTAACCCAATGACCTAGATTAGTCAACAACCCTAATTCTTTAACTGGAAATAGAAAACCATAAAAAAAAAACATGTGTCGAAAAAACTCCCAACAATGGACACAAAAATCGAGGCAACACAAAAAACGAGGAAAAAATGCGACACATTTCCTGAGAAAAAAAAAATTTCTCAGGGGCATTGCCCCCCAACCCCCCTGCATGCTCAGCACAACGTGGAAACTACTACTTGTTCAAAGAATATAACACATACCCACAGTGTAGTCACAAAAGAGGAAGCCATTGCTCGTGCCCAGTATTTGGATATGTTGTATTCCCAATATGGTACTTTGTATGAATTTATCCCAAACTCTCTCTGCACATCAACTGATCCATTGAAACCATCCTCTACTACTCATTTGGATGGAATTATCAGTTCCATAAAAACCCAACCTATCTCACAATCTACTAGCACAACCAATCATTCAATAATTTCCTTGATTGCAGTGTATAATCAACTCTCATCAAATTACACCCCTACTAAAGTATCTGAAGTGAATGAAGTTCAATCTAATTCACCACCACAATAGTGGGGGGGAATACAAATAAGAATAAACTCAAGAAAAATAATAATCAAACTGAAAATACCAAAACACAAGCACAACCACCTGCTACGTAAAAACAACCACAACGTAAACCAAAATTTCCATGTCTCGTATGTGTTGAATATCATTACACACGAGACTGTCCCTACCAAGAAGAAGTTGCTAAATTATTTAAAGAAAATTATCAACCCGTTTTCCTGACACATCCTTTTCGACAACAATAGTCATTGGTTGCAAAAACTCTTATACCACCGCAAGAAGGAAACCCAGGTCATCTTCCTAACAACGATGCTTCATTGAGTGCACACATTTATATGTTTAATGGTGTAGATTTGACCACTGAAACTATGAAATATTACACACCCCCAGGTAAACCCGGTAAGGAAAACGTAACTAATGGAACTACAACTGATCCACCTTCCACTTCAGTTACCCCTCGGTTTGTACCTCTCTAGATTAAGAAACTAAATTTTTAATCCATCTTATGTCCACCCAAGAGTACAATTAGAAAGTCAACCTTTAATCCTAACTCTTGTGTTGCCCAAAACTACAACATTGTTGAATATTTTGCCCAAGAACCTTGTGCGATGTCGGCTCTCGAATTTCTACAACACTTCCCTAGTTAATTTAGGAATCTCTTGGCAGCCATCGAAGCTATAGATTCTAAGTCATCAAATGCTATCACATTTAATCTGGATAATTTTAAATCACGAATCTCTCACCAACTTGCATTCCAAATTGACATTGTTTTCCATAATAAACATATTCATTGCATGATATTGGATGAGGGCGCCTCAACATGTGTCATATCCCTAGCTTGTTGGAAAGGCCTTAAATCAATTGTTCTTAATCAATCTCCAACCATCTTAAAAACATTTGATGGAAGAGGTTTTTGACCTCATGGATTGTTACAATCCTTATCCCTTCAACTCAGGGGGGAATATGTTTATGTAGATGTAGAATTAGTCTACGCTCCTCTCGATTATAAATTATTGCTAGGAAGAAGTTTGTTTTATGCCATGACTATTGTAGCTTTGTCATTTTTTTGTTGTTGCTAGTTTCCTCATCAAGGAAAAATAATGACCATTGATCAATTAGATTACTGCACCCTTGATGATCGCACTCAAACAACCAACAATATTCCATTTTTGGTGGATTCAAAGATTACTTATGAAAGTGTAGGGGTAGGTTTACTGAAATATTCTTCTCTCATAGGAATTTTCCCCACACATTTTTCTACAACTACTCAACATATCAAAATGGTTAATATGATTTCGAATATGGTACATCAGTTCCTTGAATCATCTGATCCATGGATCGTACCTAGTACCTTAGAATTCGATTCAGACACTATGCCACTTAGTTTTGTAGAGGCTGAGTACGGTGCCATTCAATCTTCCTCTCCTTCACCTGATGACCAACATCTGTTGGCGTCTAATTCCTATTCATTACCATCAAGGTTAGATTCCCTATCCTCGACTTTCAATTACATCCTACATATTTTTCCATCCGATGAATCCATTATGGAAATGCTTAGTATTGAGGTGGTACCATGGGATGATAACCACCATCGTTCATCCTTTCTTCCTAGTTTGGATGAAATTGAGAAATATATTTTATATATATTTCCCACTAATATTCTCGATGTTCCCCAATATCCGATACTCACTCAGGATACAATCTCCGAGGAGAATTTGGGAAACATATTTCAAACAATCAGGGTTGACATATCCACAACATAAGGTACTATGGAAAACATACAACCTGGTGCAAATTGTTCAACTTAAAAGATTGAAACTTAAACCACCTTGTTTAAATAATTTTGTGACATCTTTGCATGGAGCTATGAACAAACCTTCCAGGGATCTATTCTTCGATCATTGTGCATGAAATCAAAAATTACCTTGGATTCAAACTTGTAAGACAAAAACTTTTCCCAGTTCATCCCAAGAAAACTGCAACAATGAAGGAAGAAGTAGAAAAGTTACTAAAATCTGGTTTTATTTATCTCGTGCCTCTGATCAAATCAATTTCAAACATCATTTCGGTCGCCAAGAAATAAGGGAAAAATTGTGTTTTTGTCAACTATAGGGATCTAAATAAGGCCTGTCGAAAGGAAAATTGCCCTATGCCCTTTATCGACCAAATTATTAATGATTGCACTGGGAGTGTCATTTTCTCTTTTATGGATGGATTCTCTAGCTATAATCAGATCGATATTTTACCCGTTGATCAACACAAAAAATACTTCATCTACTGATCTAAAAATATGGGGCTGACTTGTTTTTCTATACAAGCACCCTCTACTCTATTAAAATAAATTTCAGAACCTTGCTCAATGTCTTAGTTGTGCAAGAGGATTTATGTGTCAAGTTTAGGATCCTTTTAGATGTTTATGTTTGAGGTTCTTTAAAGGTTGAATATGTTATTTAAAGAATACAACAACAAAACATAACATGCATCAAACAATAACCAACAACTCACAACAATAACAACATGATAAAGGAGTTCACCCCCAACTGGGCTACATCTCCTTGAGCCTCCATCAATGGACTAGGCTCTATGGGATTAGTTTTTCTAAAATTCTTTTACAAGATTCTTCTCAACTCCAATGGATTTACTAACTATACCATTAGGTCCTGAATACATAAAAACCCCAAAAATGACTATTAGATCTCTGAAAACAACCCATGGCTCATCCAAGCATGACCTCTTCTACTGGTGGCCTTGAGATTCCTTGAGATTCCCTGTGGAAAAAACACCTGCAAAATTCCTCAAATGCCTCTAAAAATTGTTCCAATGAGTTAAGAGCATATGAGTTAGTAAAAAATGACTATTCAGTCACTGAAAATGGACTTTGGCTCCCCTGGGCATGGCCTCCTTCAATGGTGGCCCTAAGCTCCCTGGAGCTCTCTGAAACTTTCCTGTAGAAAATACTACAATAGAAGTATCCAAATGACTTTGAAAACTGTACCAATGGATTCATAACATCCAAAAACCCCTAGCTAGGATTTTTCGGCACCTCATTTGGCCAAAAAATGAAGAAGTTAGGCTTCCTGCCATTTTTCTCCTTCAAGCTTGTTGTCTTTGGTTCGCCAATTCACACCTCTTGTGTGAGTAACCTGGATTCTAGGCGTTTCCCATGCCTAAACCCATCACACACATGCATTTCCAAAAAACATGCCAAATTGTCACACCGTTAGCGAAATTAGGGTCTCAAAGGGCGGAGGTGTTCAGTGCATGGGGGCCATATGGCCATGTCCCAACACGATTTTAGGCCCTCATTGCAAGATTGGATGAGGGAATTACAAGTTTCGGGCACATAAATCACTGACTGTTGGAAAATTTCCATGCACTCTATGGGTGGTCGTATGGGAGGCTTAGCGACCGGGGGCTGGGGCTAAGCTCCAACTTGGACCCCGTGCTATATTTAACACATTGCAAGTTTAAATATATATAAAAACATATATATGTTAAGACATTTCGTGTGGCACACCGGTTGGGCGGCCTTTTCCAAAGAGTTTGTGATATGCATGGAGGTCTGGGGTTAAATCCCCTCGGACTCCACTATACTTTTAAATAAAAAAACCAAATCACTGTGCCACGTGGCAACCCACGCCTGTGCCACGTGGCACCATACCATTTGCCACAATGATGCCACGTGTTAGAAATATGTTCACCCACATGTCCCGCCAACTGTCTTCCAACTCAACATCTTCCACATCAACATCATGCCATGTCAGTTGTACGACCCTGCCACATCAGCTATATGGACTGTACAATCAACAATTGTTTTTGCATGTTTGGCAAATTGAACAGAACATGATATATCACTCATATGATGTCCATTTGAACCCGTTCAAAGGGAATTTGGTTGATGACAACGAGGCCTACGTACCTATCCGTTTTGAAGCGATTTCGAACACTTTTATTTTTGGGCTAAATTTTGACCCTTGGTCCAGATCAAGGATGGAAATTTTCTTTAAAATGTAGAAACGTTGGCAAATATTACTAATCCTTCATATACCAACTATAAATGTTTGGTGATATTTTTGTAAAAATATTCAAATTTCTAAGGATTTTATATAGTTTTTATAAAATTTTGGCAATTTTTAAGGTAAAATAATTTATCCTATAGAATTTAGGGGAATAATTTTTAAAACAGTGAATCTCGTTTTTGGAAAAACCATGGAAAATTAGCCCATGAGAGAAATTTATCCCCTAAAATCATCCATGGTCTTGATTCTTATCATCTACCCATGGGGGAATTTCACCTATCGAAAATTACCTTTTGTCCTTAAAAATGTTGGAGCAGTGTTTCAGAGAGCTATGTCGTATGCTTTCCAAGACATCAAATATATTTTTGAACCTTATCTCGATGACTTTCCAGCTCACTTGGATCATCGATGGGATCATATTGGTCATCTAAGATCAATATTTCTTAGATATAGGTATTACAAGATACATTTGAACACACATAAATGCATTTTTGTTGTTGAATCAAGGAGACTCCTTGGCTTCATAGTGTCCAAAGATGGGATTAGGGTGGATTCATTAAAATTCAAAGATATTCTCACTTTACCTCCTCCCAACAATCTTACCCAAGTACAAAGTTTGCAAGGGAAGGAAAAAATTCTCTATCGTTTTATATCAAATTATGCAAAAATTACTAAAGGATTCATCATATTGTTGTAGAAGGATGCCCCTTTTATCTAGCTTGCAACTTCTCAACACTCATTTGATGATCTCAAGCATGATTTAACGAATACACTGTTGTTGCATCCCCCCAACTATGTGAAAGACTACATCCTTTATTTGGCTGCCTCTGCTTCCACTATTTCCATGGTGTTAGTACAAGAGGACGATGATGATGCCGAACATGTGATCTACTATTTAAGTTAGATCCTTTTAGGTCATAAACTCCATTATTCACATGTTGGAAAGTTGGATTTGGTGGCAGTCATTGTTGTCCAAAGGTTTCGCTACTATATTCAGCTTCACACTACCACGGTCATTATTGAATTGAACCCCATGTATCACATATTGACTCGTCAAGTAATTGGGGGAAAATATTCCAAATGGATCATCATTATCCAAGAATTTGATCTTGAGTTTTCCAAATTCAAAGCTAACAAATTGTCAGTTTTTGCGGAATTAATTTGCAATCTTCACCATACTGATGATAATACTGAGCCCAATGATTCCCTTCCCGATGAGTCATTGTTCCTCATTAGTACATCTGATCCATGGTGTGTAGAAATTGTTTTGTATCTCCAGACCCAACACTTCCATCCATGCATTTCACGTGATGAACGACGTTAGATTAGACACCATTCAAAGTACTACCTTATCATTGGTGACACTTTGTATCACCTCAGTATCAATATTGTTCTACAAATTTTCTTAACCCATGCATAGGTTGAGTGAGTTTTAAATGACTATCACCTTGGATTTTGTGACGATCATCTTTCTGGGATGGCCAAAACCCAAAAAATATTACGTGTCAGTTATTTT
>JZKD02S0543766.1:0-16505 GCA_000966675.3 Picea glauca
TCCCCGTAGGGGTTTTACCACGTGAAAACATCGGTGTGTTGATCTTTGATCTGGTTATGTGAGTAGTTACTGAAGGTGTTCGTCCTCTGTTGGAATACCTGTGTTGTCGAACAGTAATTGTTAGGATAATTGTGTTGGATTGAAATCTGGGGTCAATTCATCTTTCAAGTTTAGTTTATCGATGCCTTCCATGGAGAGGATATTCCACAGGTTCACGACCAATTTCTTTACTAAATGTTCGGGTTAGGGTACGGGGATGTTGGAGAAATTAAGCAATTTAGGAAGTGTATAACCCATAAGAACTTGATGTTGATGGGTGCAGTTGGTATGTACTCTGATGACTTGAAAATTGAGCAGGTATAGGAACAGGAGTCGACTCTAGGTCTAGGGTTTTCTGAACATGAGAAGAACGAGGTTGGCTATGTTGAGTGGGGTTTATCCACAAAGTATAATGGATTTGATCAAGTTTGAGCAATTATTTATTAGCCATTTGATTTTATGGCCCTCCTAGCGTCAATTTAGTTGATGATCCTAAATGGTCTGTGTCAATCAGTACAAGGGAATGTTCGATGGCGAGTTCCAATTAAACTCACTCTTATTTGGGACAATAGACTTCAACTGATATGTGGGCTCGGTTTCCACTTAGATTTTTAATAGCAGAGAAGGAAATCAAATTTTCTTCTAATAAATATACTAAATCTAAATCTAGTTAATGAAAATAGAACCTATGCTACTTAACTTATTTATTTATCTAACCTATCTTGATCAAAAGCTAATCTAGAAGAGTCAGATATAATATTAATTTGTATTGCTTAACATTGGAAATAATTCACAGTGTCAATGATATATATACAATGAAACATAGATAGTATATAAATAATTATTTACTAATCCCAATACATCGCCACTACATCCGAGAGAAACGGTGAAATAATTATATATATTAAACAACATACATTGAAGAAAATCATGTGCATAAGAATTCATATAACTAATGAACATCAATTAGAAATTAAGAATAATCTCATATCACAATTGAATACCATTCATGGCCTAAAAAATAGTCAATATCCCCTTTATTCAATGCAATAATAATATTACAATAGCTTCTCGGCCAAAAGTCCCTTCTCTGTTACAAAATGACTTTCTTTTATAGAACTAGATAGACTTTTAGGCTTCTGTAACTGCTCATGTTACAATTAAAAATTGTTTTATTCTATCCTTTTTGTATTTTCTTACATTTTGAGACTCCTTCCTTTTGTTACAAAATAATAGGGATTTTTTAAAAATATTTTTACAACTTATATCACAACTATGAAAACTTTTTCTGCAATTAAACCCTTTCTAATAAGCAACCCATAAATCATGGGATTTGGAGATTCCTTCGATTCAATCTAGATTCATCTTTTCAATATTCCATTCTCCATCATAAATTTTCTCATCAACTTCTCATCTCAAATCCTTTTACATCCTCTAAATGTAGGCTTCGAATATAGTGTCAAGCTCTATCGATTTTCTCAAAAAGTTGTTCAAAACCTCTGTATTTTTTTCGTTGATCCTCTCAATGGCTTGTTTGTTATCGTCTCTACTCTATTCCACTTCTGCAATTTGTAGCTTGTTGGGCACTGCCCGGTATAATAAATCCATTTTTGGTGTGTCAAATTATTATAAAATGTTATCGGTTGGGTTCCATAGCTTGAAACAAGTTATGGTGGTGATTCCAATAGTTTCCTCAATATCCTCACAAGAGGCCTTCTATGTATCCAATAGAACTTGGGTTTTCCTCTTTTCCCTATGATCAAACCTTGGTATATTTGAATAATTCTTTGTATACAATTCTCAATAGTCTACAACCTTATCGAAAGCATCTTGGGAATCCTTATTCTTAGTTAATTGTTCCTCCACCTGATCATACAGATTTGTCAAGTCACCATGACAGGGTTGGATTTCTTCCAACTTAGTGAAAATTTTCCTCTGATCTTTCCTTAGATCTTCAATTGCTACCAAGGCTTATTATTTCATGACTTCTATGGAATTTATGGCTTTGTTACTTTCTTTCAATTTAGCCTCGACAATTTTCACTTTGGTTCCATATTCTATAATTTTTAGTCTCTATTTCTCATAGATAATGATTTTCTCTTGGCACTCTCCTTGTAGCCTCTCAATTTCATGTAGATGTCCCTTCTTTAGGATCTCTATTTCAACTCTATGTTGTTGGTCCTTTTCATTTGTCTATTGCCTAAATTCATCTTCCATCTGATTCCTCTGTTGCTTCAACTGGTCTTCTAGAATTGCTAGCTTTTCCTTGTAGGTATCCAATGTATTATTGATTTCATTGATAATAATTAGAGAAAATAAAAGAAAATTGCTAAGATAAGAAGTTTTATTGTTCTTACAATGAGGCACAATGGTTCTGAGATTTGGAAAATGATACCATGTCATAAAATGAGAAGAAGAAATTCATCCATTGTATATTGGGCAAGCAAGAAATCTAGTGGGAAAATCGAGCGTCTAAGTGGGATTTTATTTCTCCTACATATTTTTTGGGAGCTTGAATATAAAGTGGAATGTCCATAAAGAAAATAGATCTATGAAAGAAGAAGTGGTTACTTATTTGCAAGCGATTGAAAATATTGATCTATGGTAGGAATGACAATTCATTCTGATCAAATCAATTTTGGGTATTTTAGATCACATAGATTCTAGGGAGAATAGAACAAGGGAAACATCCATTCCAATGGTACTACTTTGTTTATTCATTTTGACCTATTCTAACTCACTTTTGTTTTGGGTGGAAGAGAAAAAATATACCATAATTTATTTTGATTCGATTTTGAGGAGAACATAATTATTCTAGAATAGAATTGAGTATTTATTTATTAAAGATCTAGGTTATATTGAAACTCACAAATATTTAAAGAAAGCACAAAGTGTGACTTGATCAGGGCCAATTATTGTATTACATATACACTATGATTTGTGGATCACAGCTAGAGTTGATCTCTAATTGTTAGTTCATATCTGCACACACTTGCACCATGATTCTCCTAGATTTGTTGAGTTAGTTTTCTTTATGTAAAGATATATAAGCTAGTGCTCTGATTAATAAATTTTAGACAAAGATTTTCCGTTCACACTTCGGTGTAGAATTCTTCTTGAGTAGGATTTTCCACATCTCCTAATGAAAACATGGAAATATGGACCACTATAATGTTGAATATTTTGTTGAATATTACAAACAACAAGGTATCGATAGGTAGAAATCTACTCCTTAAACTTATATGTAAAACACAATATAAAAATGAAGGAATCATATGTATATTGAGAGTGTGAGGTGCATGATTGCACATGCTAGTCTAAATAACATTTTTAATAGAAGTAGGGGTGACGACCACACATGTTAGGAATCAAGTATTGATAAGGGAATTGCAAATTATTACCCCCAAGGAGGCCTGAATTGGGAAGTGATTATTGTTTTTTCATCTATTAGTATTTGATTGTGATGCATATGCATTGATAGATTTATGTTGTACAATATTGAGACAAAGTCTACCCTTGATAGTAGAGACACGTTTTTGAAGGCCTAGTGTGGAAGATGAAGTTAGAATCAATATTTGGATTGACAAGGTCAAGGTCGACTTATGAATTGAAGTCAATGGACAACTTGACAATAGGATTAAACCACAATCCAAGACCTAATTGTGAGAACGAAATACTACACTAGCTAATTGGAAAAGAGAGAGAGGGAGAGGAGAGAGAAAAATAGAATCAATCTTCACACATAAGAGACTAAGAAACCAACTCTAATCACTATGTATTAATCCTTGATAATGAGTAGAATATATAAGACTCTCCACATGAGGAGTAATGCGCACTAGGTTGGGATTTCCATGTCCATGCTCAAGTAAAAAAAGTAACTTCTCCCAATAGCAACAATTAACTAAATTCAAAAGTTACTACTAATAAAAAATGGTAAAAAAAATAGGTGCGAACTTACTGAGAACTCTACATGAAGTCAACATGCATTACATAATAAAAAATATCTCCTAGAATAAGACTAGATTCCAAGAATGGAACTAAAGTCCTAATTGAGTGAGAATTTGTTAATTATGGAAAGTCACTGAATAAGTGAAGTGAGTTAACTCCAAGTATTAGATGGGTAATGTGCACTTCCCTAGGAGGCTAATATTCTTAGTAAATTGCGCTCTATAGCCATGAAATATGAAATATATCCTAAAATTAAGGAAATAAGAATTATCTCATAAAAAATAGGAATTTTCCTAATGGTGGCTAAACAATAGGAATTGGCATGGTAGCTAAAAAATAAGAATTTTCCTAATGGTGGTTTATGAACCCACAGTATTTTCCTATGGTATTACATATAGGAATCTACNTCAAAGAGAAGTCTCACCTCTAAAACTAATTACTAGTAAATCATTCAGAGCCAATTAATCTCAGAATGAACAATAGAAAATATGAGAAAAGCCAAAATGAGTAACTTGATATTATGAGAAGGCTTGTTAGGTCTTTATATAGCATTACAAAATGGTCCATTGGACAAAATCAAAAAGAGCTCATTAAATGAGTCTTTATTATTAATATAATAGATCTAACTACCCAACTAACTAAGTAGTGGAAAATAAAACCCGATACAATAATGGAAATAACTCATTAAATAAGTCTCTATTATGATAATAATGGATCTCACTACCCAACTAACTAAGTAGTGGAAAATAAAACCCAATACAATAATGGAGAGGTCGAACTCTCTTTGAACCATATGGACAACCTGTTAGCCCAATTAATTAATGAGGAGGTGGGCATCTCGTTGATCCACATGGACAATCTATTATCTTTATAGATTTATGACTTTTGCATCAGAATTTAGACCATATACCCCCTGAAATTTGGATAAGATATTTAGACACTTAGGAGTTAGTTAATATTAACTTAGTCTAATGTGTTGTTAGGTTAAAGTGTGTTTATTAGTGTGTTTCTTCAATATGCATTAGTATGCATTTGTAATCCGACGGTCACAATATGTTCCTGACATAGAGTGATCGGAAGCTTCATATTCTCCTCGATCTTAACGACTATATTGATTCATGGCTTAACACCCGATTGGTCCATGATCTTTATTTAAAGAGTGGAAGTTCTTTTGTTGATGATAGATGGTGAGAAACTATTGTTGTCACATCTTTGGTTTCTATTGTTTCCGTACATTTATGTGCCGAAAGGATTGTCCCATTTGGTTCGGAGCGCTCATTTCATTTAGGACTGCTTTTGATTTCACTCGAAGAGGTTTATGTTTTCCCTAGATACAACCATTTCAGTCAGATATGGAGGTATAAATTATGAATACACCCTTTTAAAAAATTTATAGAGATAATATTTCAGTTTTATATATCAATTTTGTTTTTCGTTTCTGGGTTGTTACTCCTTCTAGTGTGTGTATATCCTTTGTCCTGATCTCTATGCGATCTTAGAAAATCAGAAATATAGCACTAAGTGTTTTCTTTTCTGTTTATGCTCTTTGTCGTGTGCTCTATTCAATCTTAGCAAATCATAAACATAGGAAAAACTTGCATTTTCCAGGTAAGCTAATCGAGATCTAACCCATGTTGTTTTCGAGAAGTGAATTTTTATTTTGTGTGAATGCATATTTTTTAGCACGCACTTCAAGACCGTCTTCCACAACAACAACAACAATAGCCCCCATCCTCCTTCTTAAGATTATAATCCCTCCCACATGTTGAAAGAAATCAATATAATCATGGGATTTAATGTGATGTTGAAGCTTATATTCGAAAGATTCCATTCCTTGTTTTCATATTCTCATTTTTCATATGAGTATCCTATGAAATTCAGATACTCTGTCTTAGTATGGTTATATAGTCGATTGTAATGAAGGGTTTTCAAGTTTAAAACTCGCCATAAGAATTATTTTTTACTATATTCATCTTGGGTTTGGGTCAATCAATATTGATAAGTGAACTTGACAATTGTAGCCATCAATGAACAAAAAATGAATGTATTGGTCTTTACCCAACATTACTTCCCAAGGATGATATGAGGTTTATATTGGAGTTATATGTTCACTAGATGTGCTAAACCCAAGCCGTTTCGCATGATTTCTAGCTACAGTTTGATATTCATATATATTTTGGTTATCATCTAAAATTGCCCACAAATAAATAAAAATGAATATACAGTGACAATGGTGGCAGAGTTGAAATTCAAAATGAGATTTTAATGCATATAATGCAACCCATCCATTTTTCCATTTTCCATATATAATTTCCATGAACATGCTTGATATTTATCTATTTCGTGAAAGTAAAGATGGCCTAGAATTTATCAATAATATGAATGCACAGAGTGGTTACATAATATGACAGAGAATCATTTAAATAATTCATAATTATCATTTTTCATTCCTAATTCATTTGGTTCCTTTTTTATTGGAAAATATTGAAGTATTTTGGCATATGAAAAGGTTTTCGAAAGAATTTATTTTAAAAAGAAAATACGGTTGAAGTATGAGTACGTATAGGTTTTTCTTACCTCATCCTACATAGTACCTTTTTTCATTTCCATTTTGCATGCTTGGTTCACTATGCTATAGTCAGAGTCTTGTTAAATTATATTCATTTTTTTTTGAAAAGTATGTTTGTTTACTACATGTTTATTTTACTTTAAGATTTTTATTGACTATATGAATTGACAATAGATGAGTTTCTTCAGTAGGGGAAGTAGGGAAAATAGCAAAGGAAATAGGGGAGGAAAAGGCAAAAGACCCAACATGTTCTGGCAAGATGAGAGAAACAAGAAGATAAAGTTTTCTATTCATTTCTATGTTGATTCAGAAGAGTTTAACCACCTTGTTCAGACTGGTCCACTGAACCTGGGTGGGAAACTAGCCTTACCACAACCATTTTATCCTCCTAACGCACATTTTCAACCTCACCCCCATATTATGGATGTCCTTGAGTCTCCCCTTCATCCCATGGATGATGGATGGAAAAATAATCATGTAAACCCCCCTTCTGGTGTTTCTCATTGGTTTGTTAGTCTCAAGGGTGCCCTTTACCTCATGTCTCTGCACCCATCATTGTTTCAGATAATTATATTTCTCATTCCTCCCAAAAGGATAACAAAACACCTATTCCCATAATCCTAGGTGATAAAGGGAATAAAACTATCAATATTCCTAGAACTAATACATCACAATCCACTTCTATTGAGTCAAAGGAGGAACAAGTAAAAACCAATTCTGGCAGAAGGGAAATTTCTTTAAGTGATATGCTTTTTTGAATTAAATAATCTTGAAGGAAGGAATGAGATAGAAATCTCTTTGAAGAAGAAATATCCTCAACTTTTCTAATTATATGTTATGACAGTTTTTACTCTTGGATATTTGAGACATGACTTTGACTAAAAATGATTATATGATATTTATTTTGACACTAAAATATCATGTATTTTGATTAAGGGGAAACACAAGTGTTTTGACAATTGAATATGTTTATGATGATGTTGTTATTGATTGGTGCTTTGTGTAATATTTGTTGATTATTTATTGTGGATTTACAAGGATGAATGTGCAATAAGGTTTATGAAGAGTCTGCGTAATCTTGGTGGGAAGGTATGCCTAAGATCTGAGAGTGATTTCATTATTTTATTTCCATTCTGAGTTTCTTGAGAATTAAATTGTCTTATTGACAATAGGGTTGTGTCTCGAAAGGTGACAATGACAGATCGAGTAGCATTGACCTATGGTGTTATTCATGGTCATTTACTTTTCTTTGAAATATGTTTGCACTATTAGAAGTTCTTACTTATTCATTGCTAATTGGTGTAAATTTTGTAGACTTTGATTATGATACACATGTTTCTTAAAGTGATCCGGACTAGTTTTTTTTATCTTTCATCTATTTATTTTGGCACTAGTTTCCCTTGTATGATTCTCATTACATCATGGGCTTCCAAGGATTTCTCTGGTCCTGGTCCTTGTAGGGATATGAAGAGACATTTTACTTTGTAACTCAGATTGGTATTGAATAAAGATTTTGTTGTTTACTTTATTATTTTGAGGCTTACTTAATACTTTTATTTCAAATGTATATTATTGCTCATTTTACTTCATTTGAACACTTTTTTTTGAAGTTATTTTTTCTCAGTTAATAGTGTATCTTGTTTTGTATTTGTTGGTTGTCATAATTTATGATAAAATATACAAAAATTAACAATCTAAAAGAAAATTTGAGATACAATAATTCTATTTCTTGAAGTTTGGTTGTAGTTTAAGGTCTATAAATTAGGGTGACATTCTCTCCTATCTCCCTTGGCCCAAATAGATTCGAAAGATGTTTTTGTAAGGAGAATCATTGTTCCTCACATCAACATGTTGTAATGAGTGGTTGTAATTGTTAGGATAATTGTGTCGGATTGAAATCTGGGGTCAGTTCATCTTTCAAGTTTAGTTTATCGATGCCTTCCATGGAGAGGATATTCCACAGGTTCACGACCAATTTCTTTACTAAATGCTCGGGTTAGGGTACGGGGATGTTAGAGAAATTAAGCAATTTAGGAAGTGTATAACCCATAAGAACTTGATGTTGATGGGTGCAGTTGGTATGTACTCTAATGACTTGAAAATTGAGCAGGTATAGGAACAGGAGTCGACTTTGGGTCTAGGGTTTTCTGAACATGAGAAGAACGAGGTTGGCTATGTTGAGTGGGGTTTATCCACAAAGTATAATGGATTTGAGCAAGTTTGAGCAATTATTTATTAGCCATTTGATTTTATGGCCCTCCTAGCGTCAATTTAGTTGATGATCCTAAATGGTATGTGTCAATCAGTACAAGGGAATGTTCGATGGCGAGTTCCAATTAAACTCACTCTTATTTGGGACAATAGACTTCAACTGATATGTGGGCTCGGTTTCCACTTAGATTTTTAATAGCAGAGAAGGAAATCAAATTTTCTTCTAATAAATATACTAAATCTAAATCTAGTTAATGAAAATAGAACCTATGCTACTTAACTTATTTATTTATCTAACCTATCTTGATCAAAAGCTAATCTAGAAGAGTCAGATATAATATTAATTTGTATTGCTTAACATTGGAAATAATTCACAGTGTCAATGATATATATACAATGAAACATAGATAGTATATAAATAATTATTTACTAATCCCAATACATCGCCACTACATCCGAGAGAAACGGTGAAATAATTATATATATTAAACAACATACATTGAAGAAAATCATGTGCATAAGAATTCATATAACTAATGAACATCAATTAGAAATTAAGAATAATCTCATATCACAATTGAATACCATTCATGGCCTAAAAAATAGTCAATATCCCCTTTATTCAATGCAATAATAATATTACAATAGCTTCTCGGCCAAAAGTCCCTTCTCTGTTACAAAATGACTTTCTTTTATAGAACTAGATAGACTTTTAGGCTTCTGTAACTGCTCATGTTACAATTAAAAATTGTTTTATTCTATCCTTTTTGTATTTTCTTACATTTTGAGACTCCTTCCTTTTGTTACAAAATAATAGGGATTTTTTAAAAATATTTTTACAACTTATATCACAACTATGAAAACTTTTTCTGCAATTAAACCCTTTCTAATAAGCAACCCATAAATCATGGGATTTGGAGATTCCTTCGATTCAATCTAGATTCATCTTTTCAATATTCCATTCTCCATCATAAATTTTCTCATCAACTTCTCATCTCAAATCCTTTTACATCCTCTAAATGTAGGCTTCGAATATAGTGTCAAGCTCTATCGATTTTCTCAAAAAGTTGTTCAAAACCTCTGTATTTTTTTCGTTGATCCTCTCAATGGCTTGTTTGTTATCGTCTCTACTCTATTCCACTTCTGCAATTTGTAGCTTGTTGGGCACTGCCCGGTATAATAAATCCATTTTTGGTGTGTCAAATTATTATAAAATGTTATCGGTTGGGTTCCATAGCTTGAAACAAGTTATGGTGGTGATTCCAATAGTTTCCTCAATATCCTCACAAGAGGCCTTCTATGTATCCAATAGAACTTGGGTTTTCCTCTTTTCCCTATGATCAAACCTTGGTATATTTGAATAATTCTTTGTATACAATTCTCAATAGTCTACAACCTTATCGAAAGCATCTTGGGAATCCTTATTCTTAGTTAATTGTTCCTCCACCTGATCATACAGATTTGTCAAGTCACCATGACAGGGTTGGATTTCTTCCAACTTAGTGAAAATTTTCCTCTGATCTTTCCTTAGATCTTCAATTGCTACCAAGGCTTATTATTTCATGACTTCTATGGAATTTATGGCTTTGTTACTTTCTTTCAATTTAGCCTCGACAATTTTCACTTTGGTTCCATATTCTATAATTTTTAGTCTCTATTTCTCATAGATAATGATTTTCTCTTGGCACTCTCCTTGTAGCCTCTCAATTTCATGTAGATGTCCCTTCTTTAGGATCTCTATTTCAACTCTATGTTGTTGGTCCTTTTCATTTGTCTATTGCCTAAATTCATCTTCCATCTGATTCCTCTGTTGCTTCAACTGGTCTTCTAGAATTGCTAGCTTTTCCTTGTAGGTATCCAATGTATTATTGATTTCATTGATAATAATTAGAGAAAATAAAAGAAAATTGCTAAGATAAGAAGTTTTATTGTTCTTACAATGAGGCACAATGGTTCTGAGATTTGGAAAATGATACCATGTCATAAAATGAGAAGAAGAAATTCATCCATTGTATATTGGGCAAGCAAGAAATCTAGTGGGAAAATCGAGCGTCTAAGTGGGATTTTATTTCTCCTACATATTTTTTGGGAGCTTGAATATAAAGTGGAATGTCCATAAAGAAAATAGATCTATGAAAGAAGAAGTGGTTACTTATTTGCAAGCGATTGAAAATATTGATCTATGGTAGGAATGACAATTCATTCTGATCAAATCAATTTTGGGTATTTTAGATCACATAGATTCTAGGGAGAATAGAACAAGGGAAACATCCATTCCAATGGTACTACTTTGTTTATTCATTTTGACCTATTCTAACTCACTTTTGTTTTGGGTGGAAGAGAAAAAATATACCATAATTTATTTTGATTCGATTTTGAGGAGAACATAATTATTCTAGAATAGAATTGAGTATTTATTTATTAAAGATCTAGGTTATATTGAAACTCACAAATATTTAAAGAAAGCACAAAGTGTGACTTGATCAGGGCCAATTATTGTATTACATATACACTATGATTTGTGGATCACAGCTAGAGTTGATCTCTAATTGTTAGTTCATATCTGCACACACTTGCACCATGATTCTCCTAGATTTGTTGAGTTAGTTTTCTTTATGTAAAGATATATAAGCTAGTGCTCTGATTAATAAATTTTAGACAAAGATTTTCCGTTCACACTTCGGTGTAGAATTCTTCTTGAGTAGGATTTTCCACATCTCCTAATGAAAACATGGAAATATGGACCACTATAATGTTGAATATTTTGTTGAATATTACAAACAACAAGGTATCGATAGGTAGAAATCTACTCCTTAAACTTATATGTAAAACACAATATAAAAATGAAGGAATCATATGTATATTGAGAGTGTGAGGTGCATGATTGCACATGCTAGTCTAAATAACATTTTTAATAGAAGTAGGGGTGACGACCACACATGTTAGGAATCAAGTATTGATAAGGGAATTGCAAATTATTACCCCCAAGGAGGCCTGAATTGGGAAGTGATTATTGTTTTTTCATCTATTAGTATTTGATTGTGATGCATATGCATTGATAGATTTATGTTGTACAATATTGAGACAAAGTCTACCCTTGATAGTAGAGACACGTTTTTGAAGGCCTAGTGTGGAAGATGAAGTTAGAATCAATATTTGGATTGACAAGGTCAAGGTCGACTTATGAATTGAAGTCAATGGACAACTTGACAATAGGATTAAACCACAATCCAAGACCTAATTGTGAGAACGAAATACTACACTAGCTAATTGGAAAAGAGAGAGAGGGAGAGGAGAGAGAAAAATAGAATCAATCTTCACACATAAGAGACTAAGAAACCAACTCTAATCACTATGTATTAATCCTTGATAATGAGTAGAATATATAAGACTCTCCACATGAGGAGTAATGCGCACTAGGTTGGGATTTCCATGTCCATGCTCAAGTAAAAAAAGTAACTTCTCCCAATAGCAACAATTAACTAAATTCAAAAGTTACTACTAATAAAAAATGGTAAAAAAAATAGGTGCGAACTTACTGAGAACTCTACATGAAGTCAACATGCATTACATAATAAAAAATATCTCCTAGAATAAGACTAGATTCCAAGAATGGAACTAAAGTCCTAATTGAGTGAGAATTTGTTAATTATGGAAAGTCACTGAATAAGTGAAGTGAGTTAACTCCAAGTATTAGATGGGTAATGTGCACTTCCCTAGGAGGCTAATATTCTTAGTAAATTGCGCTCTATAGCCATGAAATATGAAATATATCCTAAAATTAAGGAAATAAGAATTATCTCATAAAAAATAGGAATTTTCCTAATGGTGGCTAAACAATAGGAATTGGCATGGTAGCTAAAAAATAAGAATTTTCCTAATGGTGGTTTATGAACCCACAGTATTTTCCTATGGTATTACATATAGGAATCTACNTTAGCAAAAAAGTGGTGTTGTCATAGCCTCCAAATTCTCCATATTTATTTTTGTTATTAAACATTTTAGCCAAAATTTAAAAAGTGTTGTCATAGCCTCCAAATTCTCCATATTTCTTTTTGTTATTAAACATTTTAGAAAAAAAGTGGTGTTGTCATAACCTCCAAATTCTCCATATTTCTTTTCTTTATTAAACATTTTAGCTAAAAAGTGGTGTGTGCTTGAAAGTGTCCTACTAATCTAATACCTAAATTATTACCTATCAACCAAGTATCAAGACTTTAGTCTATGACTCACTACCAAATCCAACAATCAACAAACCACACAAGCTAAGACCTAGCGCTAAGCACCAAGGCACATGGAGGAGCCCATGAGGGGCGTTTGTAGTGCACTACACATCAAATAGAGTTAGGAGTATTGGTGCATATAAACAACAAAATCAGCTTTATCCTCTTGCATGTGGGACTATGCCCATATTCAAATATATATTAAAAAAAAAAAATGTTTTAGGAGATTGCCTAACCATTGTAAGGTAGAGGTTCTTTATCACCTAGGTGTCAAAACCATGCAGATTTAGGACAATAAAATGCAATATCAGACATGTGCGCAACCATTTGTTTTCAAACACCAGAGCATAAACAACATTCATACAAAGTGTTAAGGAAATTCGCAGGTGTCAAGTGTGTTTCAAAGACGCCATAGAAGGTGCTTTCCAACATCTTTCCAAGATAAACATCTGTCAAACAAAGTGCATAAGCTTCCTTCAACCTTCTATGATGCATTATTTCTGCAGAATTAATGCCTTGATGTTCTTGGTAGTCTTCATATTATTCCTCCTTGTATTTAGTTCATTGGGAGATTATTTAGTTGTACCGGGAAGACAAGCATTGGTGTTGAGCGGGGAGAGAGACAGATATGGAGACCCCCAACACAAAGAGCACACTCTCAGAGTGGTGGTGTTGAGAGAGGTAACAGTGTAAGTCAACCCCTTGGAGTCTATCGATTACAATCCCTGTGAAGATCCAAGACGTCGTAGCCATTTCAGCAGAGAGATAAATGTTTACACAATGAGGCGTTGCCCTCCTCCAGACCAAAATCTTCTATGTCTTGTTCCACCACCTGTCAACTAAAAAAATTATTTATCCATGGCTTGAAAGCCTTCATAAAATATGGCATAGCAATATGCCTCATAACAAGATTGCAGATGATATAAATCAAATTATTATGAACCTTAAGTCATCTTATCCTGCAGTTGCGGATGTTTGGGCACATATGGACATTCGATAAGGATGCAAAAGTGACAATGTTGGGTTTGGTACCAAGTCTGGCACAATATTGTAAGCATATTAATTGTGTTGTTGGTCATAACTAGTCAAGTATTCAATGCTTAGTTTTAAGGGCGAGGCATCAAATGTTGATAAATATCAATGACTAATGGGAAGAGCCTTTAACAAGCCAGGGAAGAAGTGTGATCCTGAAAGCTAGAAATTCTCTTGACCAATTCAAATGCAGTGTTCATGCTCCAGACATGCCATTCATTCGAGATATCAATGTGAAAAGCTTGTTGGGAGATTTATGAAGGAACTAAACTATGGAGTATAGGAAGAACAAATAAAAAGGGCATCTAAGGCTCAAGAAATTAGTTTAGATGATGGTTTGGTAAGTACTAAAAGTAATTGTTATCGCATAGTTTGTAGCAAGGATAAAAGGCTTGAGGTTTGAAGGTCAAACTGGCGTAACACGAACCAATCCCACCCAATGTCACCACAATGGGATGGCTCTTTCTATTTAGGGTGGTAAGGCCCAGAGGAGACATCCCCAGTGACCTGGGGATTTGAGAAGGCAAAGGATTACAGGATAAAGTAGTTATTCCCCCCTCACAAGTCACCACCGAGCAGATAGTTCGACCAAAGGCAAATAATAAAGTAAAACCCCCAAATAGATACACCTACCTGAGACAAAGCAACAACAAACTGATACATGCAAGCTAGCTCAATGGGTTAGTACTTCATATAAATCAACGACTATCTGATAAACATATAAGCAGTTTGACAATAAATATTGATGAAGTCAATGTTTATAAAATAGCAATGAAAATTATATCACTTCTTCAATAAATGTTGTAATAATGTGGCATTCAATGTAACAAATTAGTACTTCATTCAATTAATGCCTTTAATCACCATTCAATTGCTTATCAAGAAAAATGTTTAGCTACACAAAGGTGTTAATATCAAGAGATGACAACATCACTTAGTTAATAGGGTTAGTTCATAAGCTAGGGTTAGTGTAGTTAGGGTTTCATTCATGTATTGAGAGTAGTTTTGATCAAGTTCAATTCAATACAAGAGGTCTTTATATCAGTGCCTTAGGGTTAATGGAGTCAAATTGTGAAGGACACAGGACCTAAAGGAGGTAAAGATAAAAATGGCTAAGGACTATAGGGAGAAGCTTTGAAGTGTTGCTAAGGCAAGGCCTCAAAGTCAAAACCCTAGGGGAGAGAGGCTCACCTTGGTGTAGGATAACTAGACCTCAGTGCTCTCTCCTCCTTCCTTAACTCAATGGCAATTGTGGCTAGTTGAAGATATAGCATAAAACCAAGACAAGAGGGTTTGAGAAGCAAAGTGTTACTACAACAAGGCTCTACCAGCAAAACACTAAAACAATCGGCCCAAAGTGTAGAAGGACTAGGATTTGGCATGTCTCCTTCTTCTCAGCCTATAAATAGTAATGGCTAGCAAAATGAAGAGAGAATAAGAGTGTAGCTACGGCTAGGTTCTTTCCTTCTTCAAACAATGGCTGAAAAATCTCTTAATGGGGACATGAGACAAGGACCTACCATGTGTTCTTGTCACCTAGGGTTTATTCAACAAGTTTATAACAATATATGCAAGAAATAATAAATGCAAGCATTCAATCAAGAAGTTTTTCATAAAATCACTTACATATCACCAAGAAAAGCATAGCAAACCCTAGTTGTAACACCTTCCACCAAGAGAAATGCCAAAATATGCCAAGAAAGTATTCCTTCAACAAGTGTGCCTCACAATTTCATCCAATAATCCAAGAGAGGGCACAAATTTCAGACCTCACTAATGAGTGAGCATGATATGAAGAAAACATGAAGGTTAAAATCCTTCATTTATACAGTACCATGACCTAAATTTACATTTTAGGTCATGAAAAAGGCCGACAAGGCCAAAACACTAAATCATAATGTTTTTACATTAAAATGTCAAATTAAAAACCCTAATCAAGGTGAAAAGAGACGTGAAGCCCCTCTAAGGGAGACGTTATCCCCTTCTAGGGAAAATGGAGCATCCTAGAGCAAAACGTTAACCCTTCTTGGGCTTCTCTGACCTACCACACATGCCAATACTGCTCAGTCGACCATCCAAGATGTCCATAAGGCTGGATGACATCATGGTCATTATGGGCAACATCCTAGGCCTTCTAAGGCCAACTTCCCACTAGAAAAGTGTCAATCCCCCTAGGTCAAGCTCTGCCATGGTGCCTCTGGTGGAACGTCCTCCTCTTCTTTGATGCAAAGCCCCTGATCCATCTTTGTCCTGTCTCTACCTGTAAGGTAGCTAAAGAGGTAGTGGGGGGACCCAGAGGGCCCATAGTGATAATAGTGGAGGTCATTCAATGTAAGATGGACTAGGTCCACTATATTATTAAATAAGTCCCACTATGGTAGTTAGATATAATAAATTTAAGAGGACTTCTTAGAAGGTTCTACTTCTAGAAGATTCCTCCTCTAGAATGTTCTTAGGTGATGGTAGCACTATATAAAGGGGTT
>JZKD02S0543777.1:0-13907 GCA_000966675.3 Picea glauca
CCAAGGGCATAACCACATGTTATCGGTCAGGGCCTATCCAAGTTCAGAGTGCGTGGAGCATAACCCGAAGGCCATATGGTCATTGCATGTAACCAGGTGCCAAACAGTCAGGGGGCCAACGCACCCAACATTAGTGCTAGGCTACATGGAGGCGACCAAGTGGCTAGGGGCCAGTGAATAAGGAGGTTGTGCCCAAATATTTCTCAAATGTGCGTTTTAAATACTATATTATAAGATTTTTATGATTTATTTAGCAGTTTTTGGAGATTTTGATCATTTTTGGGAGATATTGGGCCCTTTTTGAGGCCAGATCTTGGGGAGAAGTTGGGAGGTTGTTACCAACTTCAGATCTATATAAACCATGGGCTCTTGAAGCCAAGGGGAGGTTCATAACAGGTTTATTTTGAATATTTTTCGATCCAAAGCCATTTTTATGAAGGGAAGCTATTGAGGAGAGCACCTTTGGGGGCCATTTCTAGGAGCTCCATGCATCCGATTTTAGTGCCCTCAGTTTTGTTGGGTTCTATAGATCTGGTAGAACAAAACCAGATCAGGTTGTAACCTTTTTGGCACTGCTTCTATGTACTTTTAAAGCTTTTAACATAAATAAGAAAGCCTCACCCACTGAGACAAAGGTACAAAGACATAGGCGAGATCGCTGAACTCCATTATCATATTGGTGTTTTCAAGTTTGTTGTTCTTCATGTTTATTTCCAGATCTGCACATGTTTATATGGATGATAAGTTTCTTCATTAAATATTATTCTTTCTTCAGTTTCCTAAATGGTTAATTAACACATGCTAAAAAACTCAACCATTGTCCTTTAAAAGATCTTTTCGGATCAATATAAATATTATTATGGTAAAATAGTCCTCTATGGATAATCTAAACTAATGATGGGCCCTTCGATGTGAATGAGGGTACACTTCAAAAATAGATGTTGGATTTTGGCTGGTTGATTTGTGCATCTATAGGAGTTTCCTTGCGGGGTTTTTGAGCTATTACAAGTAAAATATTACTAGAACCTAACAATCATTCTTTCAAAAGGTTTCATTTCCCTTCTTAATAGATGTGCATCATGGAGGTGGATTTCATTATTTTAGAAGGGAGGTATCCATGCATTATTATGTCTGAAATTTCTGTAAGTATTTCTCCTTAAATGTCTTTTCTATTATGTTAATTAATCTCATTAGGTGCCATACTAATTACTGTCATTGGAAATCATTGTTGACAGGTGTTGGGTATGACCTCTATGCCAACGCATTCACCCTTTGAGAGGTATTTTGGTTTCTAAATTAGACCGTAACTATGGAATAGGGATTTTATACCACCGTGTTGTTTGAAGTAGTTCAATGACTACCTATTGTAGTTATTTCGACCACATTCTTGGTCTCTTAAGCAAAATAATGTTAGGTTTTCTTGGCGGCATTCTTCTTATAGCTATCTATACTGTGTAATGAAGCTTTTGTAATTTTGTTAAATATTAAATCTTGAGAGGCTATTCCTGCGTGTATTTATTTTTTAGTGGGGGTTTTTACCCTTTCTAATTTAATAGAGTCTTCATGACCATAACTTTATTTATTGTTTATGAATAGATTAGTTGTGTACCTTTCGTTTTTGTCCAAAAAGGATTTCAGCCTTACTTTCTATGTTCACATGAACTCACTTAGTTTCTTTCGTGTTTTAAATAGCTACATAACGCTAGGTTTATCATTAATCTTATTATTATCTATACAATTTATACTTCTCTCATGGTATTCATTCGATGACATTAAATTATTTTATATGGTAAAATTATCGTTTAAAATCTAGTTCGATTTATATAAAGTACTCCTTCATACCAAAACTATGTTAAAATTCATACTTGTATTTTAATCGCGATATAGATATAATCATTTATTTTGTGATAATTACTACGACAATTGTATAATGAAGACAAGGGAAAGTCTCAAATCTTAAATAGATTATAATCAATAATAATTCATCTATGAATTCAACATTAAATAGATTGAATAGTAAATTGATTAAAATAAAATGGAAGAAGAACGTGTAACTGAGATTTCCTTTTAGGGTAAACACACATCGAGTGGGTTGTTCCACCCAAACATAGATAAGATATGCCACATATGTTCACTTTGTCACCCCTGAGCTAAATCCAGATCTGGGGTTCATAGGGCTTTAAGCATTAAATGAATATTTCTATGTCATGTCAAATTTTATGAGATTTCGCATTTGATTTAGAATGAGGTCCCATTCTCTCGTTCTTTCTTCTTTTTTTTTAATATTTTTCTAGGTCTTTGACACATATAAAAGTTTTATTTTCATTGATCACCTGTCAATTCGATTTTTACACATGTTCTTAAAATCCTAAGATTTTGTCTCACTTCAGTTGAGTTAACTCAACAATTCTTAACCACTTGTTTGTTGGCATTTGGTGACAACAAATTACCAAGAACATATTTGGATCCTATTATTCTACTTACGACCAAATATACCAACTTAGAATATGGATAGGAATTGCATTTATTATTCAGTTTCTTGTAAATGTATATAAATACATGTAAACCCGTAGAGGCAAAACCGACTATGAATGACTGAGCGTGAGTGAGCTTATGTAATCTCCATGATATGAATAGTAAGACAACCGATGCTTATGCTTGGTGAACATAACCCAATGTTTGGGTGAACCACGTGAAATCCCTGTGTCTATTATCTGTGTGTGATTGATAATTATCATTTTGAATTGTGATTTCCGCATCAACAATTCTAACAAGAGGTATCAGAGCTGGTTAGAGCTAGTTGAAAGAGCATCAACTTCTCAGAAGAACCATAAGTGAAATCTGTGTGAGGGTACGTAGATTTATACATCCCCGGGTCCCTCCTCTCGTAGGGTGTAGAGACTTATTACTCGACCTTGTGCTCGTGAAAAATCGCTGGAATTTCCAACTAGAAGGAGCATCAACTTCTCAGAAGAGCCATAAGTGAAATCTGTGTGAGGGTACGTAGATTTATACATCCCCAGATCCCTCCTCTCGTAGGGTGCAGAGACTTATTACTCGACCTTGTGCTCGTATTACAATGCATAAATTATTTAAGATTTCCGCACTCCAAATATATCGGGAGGTGCGGACTTCCCTCACTCGAGTGTTGCGTGAGGTGCGATAGATCCCTTAAATCCAATATTCATGATTGAAGAATTAAATTCACATGTTTTTTCATGAAACTTAAGGTATGAAGCATGAACTTTATTTTTTAAAAAGGGGAAATGTGAACAAGTCAACTTTCAAGTCACGTGGGTGAAAGTAGAAAGTTTTTGTTTTATTTGCAATTTAAGATAATATTTAAAGGAATAACTTTTTTTTATGTGAGGTGGATCACGTGGATGCTTAGGTACGAAGTGGATATAAAAGGTTGTATGAAATATATAAATTTTTTATTACTTTAAACTTTTTTTTTTTATCCTTTAACTTTTTTTTTATTAAGATCCACATTTAACCTTATTTATAATTTCCTCTACATTTTTAAAAGGGTTTTTATAAGTAATGATTTGGACTTTGGGTTTTTATAAGTAGTGGATATTGGGAGATTTTTGTGCTAATAGATAAGATGTAGAGTTCGAAGTATAAAGTTGAAAAGTTTATTGGTAAAAACAACTTTGAGCTCTGGAAGCTTAAGATGCGGGATTTACTGGTGCAAAAAGGGTTGCAAAAAGCATTGGAAGGAAAGTAAAAGAAACCAACAGCCATGACAGAATGGGAATGTGAGGATATGGATGTGAAATCTCTTAACACCATTCATTTATGTTTGGAGGATGAGGTTATGTTTAATATTGTAGGAGAGGATACAACATCAGGCTTATGGAGCAAGTTGGAAAGTCTATATATGATGAAATCCTTGACAAGCAGAATCTACTTGAAAAGACAGTTGTATAGTTTGCGGATGAAAGAAGGTAAAAAATCCATTGACCATTTCAATACCTTCAATACCCTTATAGTTCAATTGTCTAGTATGGAAGTTAAATTCGAAGATGAGGATAAGGCTATTACACTGTTGTGCTCATTGCCCGAGTCTTGGGATAATCTAGTCACCTCTATTATCTTTAGCTCAATACAAGTTTTATATTATGACTCTATTGTGGGAGTTGTGTTGGTTGAGGAGATGAGGAGAAAATCTAGTAAAGAAACCTCAACTTCAAGGGCGATGTTGATCAGAGGTCGAACTAAAGAGAAGAATGAGATAAGTTTTTCTTGATCTAAGTCAAGACACAGAAAGAGTAAAAAAAATGTTGGTACTATGGAAAAACAAGACATCTCAAGAAAGATTGTTGGAAGAGAAAGGAATCCGAGGAAAAATCTACAAAGGAATCAAATTTGGCTGTAACAAATTCAGTTATAATTGATCAAGTTTTATCCGTTTCTAGTAATTTACAATATCAAGAAGAATGAAAGTTAGATTCAGGTGCCTCCCACCACATGTTCTCACATAGAAATTGGTTCATTTCTTACCAATCTGTTGATGAGGGTGTAGTGTTTATGGGAAATGGTATTCATTGTAAAACTGTTGGGGTTGGCAGTATTAGAATCAGGATGTTCGATGGTATTGTTAGGGAATTAATGGATGTTTGATATGTACCTGAGCTTAAATCAAATTTGATTTCATTAGGAGTGTTGGATTCTTGTGGATATAAGTATACAGGTCAAGGTGGAGCTCTCACATTATCGAAAGGTAGTTTAGTAGCGACGAAGGCAACATAGGTTGATAACCTTTATAATCTAGAAGGGAGTACTGAAGTGGCATATGAAGTGACAGATGTATCTTCATGTTTATAAAGAAGCATCAAAGTCATAAGAGCAATAAAGAATTGCAAGTACTGGTAAGAGGTAAATCAGTTCCAGACTTAAAATATTTGTTTCCAAATTCCTGCTTGTTTTATATCTCTGCAAGTTATGATGATGGTATAAAGGGATGTCGTGTGTGAGATACTACTTCTCACAAGGTCATCATTGACAGAGATATTGTATATATGGAACAACCCAAAAGGTTGATTCAAGATCGTAACAGTAAATTTGTTTGCATGTTAGATAATTCACTATATGGCCTAATGGTACCCAGGAAAATATACAAGAGGTTTGAATCCTTCATAGTGAGTCATATTTTTTCAATGGGTAGGAATGACTATATGGTTTATAGTACATTCACAGTCTTGATGTTCTTTGCTGATGATTTGCTCGATGCAAGCCGAAACATGGATAAAATCAGTAAGAAGATGACTCAGGTGAATAGGACAATTCAGGTGAGGGATCAAGGAGAAAAAAAACAAATTAAGGGCATGGAAGTACACAAAGACGGTAATGGTAAGTTGTGGTTGGAGTTCAACATGAACATTGTAAAACTAGTTTTTATCTCTCTTGCTTTACATTATAAATTATCTTCAAGCATAGGGCCTATATATAAAGAAGAAAAGGTTATGTCTCGTGTAAGTTTAGTAGGAGGTCTATTGTATGCGATGAAATGGTTAAGACTGCATGTTTCACATGCTAATGATGTTGTCAGATATGTGATGGATTCAAGTGCTGCGGTGAAATGGCTGCTTCAGGGTTTGAGAAGCAAAAATGTCACCTATAATGGTTACACTAAGATGGTATTTGATAACTATAATGTATATTTTACAGGTGTTTTGGATAGGAGGATACCTATCACTAAATATGTCTCACAACACAGTTGTGGAAGACATGTTGGAGGTGGAGTGACCCCTCAAGAAATCCAAACTCATGGAAATTACAAAGGCGAGATCATGAAACCAGTTTTATTAGAGAAGTTGCAGTGGTGCTTAGCTTCTCTTGGCTTGCAACAAAGGTGATGAACAAAAGGAAGGAGCACGTATCTGGTTAATTGTTTTCAAGGTGGATATTGTTGGGATTTGGTGACAACAAATTATCAAGAACATATCTGGATCCTATTATTTTGTGTTGGTTACAACCAAATACACCAACTTAGAATTTATTATTCGATTTCTTGTAAATGTATATAAATACATGTAAGCTCGTAGAGGCAAAAACGATTGTGAATGATTGAGTGTGAGTGAGCTGATGTAATCTCCATGATCTAAATAATAAGACAATTGATGCCTATGCTTGGTGGACGTAGCCCAATGTTTGGGTGAACCACGTGAAATCCATGTGTCTATTATCTGTGTGTGAATGATAATTACCATTGTGAATTGTGATTTCCGCATTAACAATTCTAACATTGTCCCCATTTTCTTGTCACTAGGTAGTTCTGTTTGGATCAATGAATTCTCTCTTATAACAATCTCACTTCACGCGTGCTTCCTCTTTTTTTATTAATAAAATAAAAAATAAAACAATAATTTTTTACTTAGATCACTAGGATGAATAATGTGTTGATAACAAAAGAATAAAAATAAGGGGCAGAACGACCAATACCCAAAATTCTTTGAATATGTACTTCAACTTTTCTAAGAAAAAATCACTAAAACAAGCGAAGTCATCTTCACAACCCATACCTACAAGAAACTAATATGCTGAAGCAATGGCCAGTGGAATGGTTCCTAATACTCTTGGTGATAGATGTCATGGTGGTAACTAAGTGAAGGACAAAAGATATGTGTATTTTCAGAAAAAATCTCGAAAGCTTGAACATCAACTTTCTTGCTTTGGTGACAAGCCACAAGAAAGAGATAATGAACCAGTTAACCTAGAAGACCGTGAGATTGAATATTTGCCTATGGAAGCTATTTTAATGCTCTACAAGGTCATGAGTTGGAGATTCTTAGGGATTCACATGAGTTGATGCTCCCAATTAAAAAATGGTGGCCATTCCTTCTAGGATTTCCAATATCATGCTTTGGTATGTGTCTTGGTGTTGGTAGTCAATTCGTTCATGGGAAAACACTTGTGCAAAAACCATCCATGGAGTTTTTACATGTTCATGATTCTATCAACATTGTGTTATGGTGTGCAGGACTAATGACACAAATTACAATTTTTGTTGTATACACGTTGAAGTGCTTATTTTACTTTGAAGTTGCTCGACGTGAATATGATCATCTAGTTCCAGTGAATTTCTTCGGTGTATCATGGATAGCTTGATATCTTGTATGTTCCTAGCTCTTGGGGTTCCGCCACCCATAAAAACATCTCCAGATCGTGCTTTATGTTGTGTTTTTATGGTGACTATTTTCTTTGGAATTAAAGATATACCGGTAGTGGATGTTAGGAGGTAATAGAATATTATCCAAAGTAGATTATCCTTTAAAATATATGGTTATATTTTGGAACTTTGTTGGGGCAATGCTTGGAGAAACCACTAGATGGAATGACAGAGGTATCTTTTTCGACAATTACCTAGTACTCTTTGTGACACTTCACCCATGATTACCCACAAATGAGGCTCTTTCGAAAGAGATTTATCATGTTTTTTTCTTATTTGTAACATATTCTAGTGTGGCATATGTGGCTTGGGAACAAATTCAAGGGGACTTTGGCTATGTTTCAAGGATTGTCTATTTCATTTCTCTCTTTACTTCTTTGGTTGTTCGACTGAAATTTATTTTGTGGATTCAAATTTCTATTGCTAGTGAGATTATCCATTTCCTATTACTGTCATTGCCACAATCAAATATTCAAATAAGTTAAGACACCTAATTACAAAATCCTTAGTTGTGACAATGTCCATCATTTCATCTCTCATAGTGTTTAGTCTGTTGTTGATAACCATTCTTCGTGATAAGGCCCTCAACTATGGCCTTTATATTGTTCTCCAATAGATTGGGGACAATGCTTATCTCCTTCACTTTCTACCCCAACTAGGCATTCATGATGTGGTGAATGTGAATAGTCTAAAACACTATGAACCCCCATTGCTACAAGATAATTTCATTATCTCTCATCGTGTCTAGTCCATCCCTAATTTATAGCATTCCTTACTCCAAGACACATTACTAGCACTCCATACCACCATACCACCAACCTTCATCAATAGTATACCTCTTACCTTGTTGGGGCCAAACTCCGCCTAAAGATAAATGATTTTCTGAAGCTACCATCCACAAGCATTTTCCTCCTTTGTTGAGGAAAGTGGAGACACTTACATGCTTAAATAGGGAGGAATTGGAGAACCCAAAAGATGTCCATGTGAATCACAAGGAAGGATCACACCTTCAACCAACTAGATTCTTGGAAGTCTCACTGTCTCAACTTATTGGAGGAGAAGAAGAATTGGGCTCAAGTCCCACAGAAGTAGTTGATCATATATAGCTAACTAGATTTTAGAAATTAGTTGTAGCTTGAACTATTCAAACCATCATGTAATAACAAGAATCTATATAAGAGTGCCTCCACTTGAAAATAGATGGACTCTCGGCGAGACAACACCTGGAGGCCATCAACGCAAAGCTACACACCACGTTTTATTAAATCAATGAGAAGTACAATATATAGGATGGTATTCGGTTTAGATGGTTGGAACTGACCTCAAATAAATCCTAAATAAACACCACAACTAATCTCCATTATTTCTAAGTCTCCCCTTTAATGGAGAAATGGAATGTTTACAATACAAATTCCTAACATAAGTAACATGCCTACTGGTCTTAGTCTCAGCTAGGCTTACAAATTGACTCTAAAAATTTCATTTTAGCTTTTCTTGTTGTCATATAGTGATGGAAATGAAGCTTCTTCCTTGGCTTGATAATCAAAATATGTTTCATCTTGACTATGTTATGTTTCAGTGTCCTCTTGGATTTGTTCTTCTTCATTTTGGAACTTGGCAGTTGACTATTGTTCTTTTTCCTCAAGACTTATGCAAGTTCTTGGAAGCGTTTGTCTTTAATGCATGAAAATTCTTCCAACTTTTCATAAGTGGGTTGCTTCCCTTTCTGGATGAAATCGTCAATGTATTTCTCAATGGACTATTGCATCATCAATTCATAATAATACTTGATTTCTTCTGAGCTCCACACCATAAAAATTGACTCAATATTTTCTTCACCAATATCTTCATTTTCTTCCATGTTTTCTTCATAATCATTCATTATTGAAAATAAATTGTTGTCTTGTAAACCTGCACACTCAAAAACATTGTTACAATCATAGGAATAACCATACTTATTCTTTTCATTTTTCTCTTTTAAGAGAGCTTTCCTTTCTTCGTCTTTCTTCCCTTCCTCTGATGTCGCATAATAATCTTTATTTTCAGCTTCAACTGCTATCACAACTAGTTGTTTCATGTCTTCAACCTCTTTACCAAGCTCTATCAGATTGTCTTTCACTTGTTTTGTATATGCAAATGAGGTTTTCTTCTCACCAAACAATAGCTCATCAATTATATGTTCTCATGCATCAGAATTGACCACTCTTCATGAGATGAATAGTTTTCATCAAATTTGACTAAATTTACCAAAGAACAGGGGTTCATCAATAGTTACACATTCATCTCCATCATCAATCTCATTTGAATTCACCACATCACTAAATATTGTTTCATAGGTAATTTCCTTACTATGACATGTGACTTTACTGTCAGACACACTCTCTTCATTAATCATTGCAATTTCAATGCTACCATTTTCAGTCGCTATTTTAGTTACAAAGATTTCAACACTATCATCATTATCAACAACAATGTCGTCATGAACTTCAACATTCTCACTCCATTTCTTCATTTCAAGAATATCCCAAAATATTTTTGCACTAGGTATTTCACCAAATTCACGCAAAATACTAGGCAAAATGTTTTCATCCACTACTGATATAATAAGTTGTAATGCTATTGCAACTCTTCTTTTATCATAAAAATTGACTGAAAATTCATGATTATAATGCAATAAATCTACTAACTATTGTAATTTTTTCATTTCAATTTCCCAAGGTTCATAATTTATACCTCAGAAGAATGACAAATTTGGCATCAATATTTTATATACTTTATCAAATTCTTCATTCATTTCCTCATGGTCTTCATTGATATGTTCCAACACTACATTTTGATCCTCAAGCATGGGTTCTTCCTCTGCAACTAGAAACATATCATATTGATTTGCAAAATACGATGACTCTTCCTCCTCATATGTTTAAGCTCTTTACGAAGTTGTCTAATCTTCCTTTGCTTACCCATGTTGAATTCTCCTTTTATCTTCTTCCTTCTCTTTCTTAGATTGGAGGTTATGTGAGTCCAACATAATGGGCATGCACACCTCACTTCGCTATAGCACTTCCATGCAGTGGACCAAGCACTTCCTGTAACAACAAATCGTTTCCCTTTGTCTGTACTATGATAAGTATAGGAGTTGTGTTTGCATATTCATTCCATTGTAGATATTAGCAATAAATTAGTCCTTATGTCACACCATGTTACGCTCTGCAATCTACTCTACTCAAGTCTGCCAGTAGAAACAAAAGATCGATTCTCAAGACAACATATTTGTGATGTCATAAGCTCAATAAAGACTTTCACAGATGCAAATCAATTGATGTAGTAATCTCTAAGAGGATAAAGATCACAGACCTACTTGTCTATTTTTTTGATGAGTTTATCTTGGGCGCAGTGTCACTCAAAAGGTTTCTTAAAGGAATACACTTTGCTTAATTGTAGAGCGAAAAATGTATTGAGTGGGCATCATGTGTGTTAGTATTGATATGAACATTATATAATATGCATTTCAAAAAGTAAACGCTATCAGGAACAATAAAAGAATTGAGATGTGGAGGCCATGGCGCTCAGCTGAACACCCACCAAAAGATCGATCAACAATTTTGTCGCTTCTCTGTTTCTCCACGACCAGAAAACAAGGAAGATGGGCGGGCTTCTCATATGCAGTTCCACGACTTCTCTATAATATGGCAATTTCTACTATAATACTTTACACGTGTTAAATTTAAAGCAGCTGGAAGAGCCATTCTCCGGAAGGATGGCAAAGACCCTAGCTGAGATCTAGGGCCCCTAGTGCACTCCTGGGGTACTTGGTCCGGGACCAAACAGTGAGTTCCATGGAAAAAGACCCTTGTTAGGGCCCCCAGTATATGAATGGGGTTCTTGGTTTGGGACCAAGAAGAAAAATACCCTTGTCAGGGCCCCTAGTATATGACTGGGGTTCTTAGTCTGGGACCAAGCAGTAAAGACCCCTGAGAAGGCCCCCAGTACATGACTGGGGTTCTTGGTCTAGGACCAAGTAGTAAAGACCACTGAGAGGACCCCTAGTACATGATTGGGGTTCTTGGTCTGGGACCAAGCAGTTAAAGCACCTAGATATGTCTAGGGCCCCTGGACATGGTCCAGGGTACCCATGCCTAGGGCATGGGTTGATCCTTGGTCTTGTACCTTGGTGGATAAGACCCCAGAGATATTCTGGGGCCACTTGATCCTTGATCTGGTCTTTGTCGGTATATGTCCTTTTCTTTTAAAGGCAGGCATGACCACATGAGGGATGTATCCGATATGCAATGATGATAAAATTAAAAGGGTCACTTTGAGAATGAAGGGACAAGTATTGCCACCTAGTCACCCTTGTGAAACCCTCTTCACCCTTGTTTGTTTTTGTCTTGGGGTTTTTATTTTTGGTTTAGGGGTTAATATGAAAGTATTAATGAAATGTTTAATTTATAACATGTTTAATTAATATTTATATTAATTAAATATGTTAATTTTAATATTATTTTAATTATTATCTTTTCCATTTCCCCTAACCTAACCCCTAGCGTAATGTATAAAAAGAGATCTACCCCTCCTCATTCTTACACACTTTTATTGTATGCTCTTGAGCTTCTAAGGTGAGCGGATCCTCTCTTTTTGTTGCGGTCCTCCTTCCATCTGTTGTTGGAGTATTTATTGTTGTTGCTGCAGCCCCCTTTCTTGCATCTGTTGCTGACTTGTCTACTATTGTGGTGCGACTCCCTTGAGGCTACTATTGTGGTGTGGCTCCCTTGAGGTTACTGGTGTGGTGCAGCTCCCCTTGAGGAATGTTGTGGTGTGGCTCGACCTTGAGGCCCTTCGCTGTGGTAGATCGACCCCTTGTGGCTACTTATTGTGGTGGTTCGACTCTCCTACTGTTTGAGCCATGGCCTCTTTACCCCATACCTACTTTACAGTGAGCCATGGCCCTTTTAGCACATATTTGCCTCCATTACATTAGGCCGTGGATTTTTCTTTCAACACAGATCTGCCACTACACTAAGTCGTGGCCTCTCCTATGTAGATCTGACCACCTTCATTGGAACGTGGCTTCTACTAGACAGATCAGGCCTCCCTTCAATGGGATGTGGCCTCACTATATAGATCTGACCCCTTTCATTGGGCCGTGATCTCTCAACACCAATCTAACCTTTGTCGTGGTCTCTCTAGCTCTGATCTATCCCCCTTTCTTTGAGTTATAACCATTCTGTATATGAGGGTGTGGGACATTGGAATTTTTGTGGGTGTAATGGTTTCATTACAGAAATTTGTGTGTGGTGGTTTTTTTTTGGTGATTTCTCCCCTGGTGGCAAGAAAGTTTATTCATCTCTTGACAAGGGATCTAACCTATATGGTAGATCAATGACCTTGGATTTTTTCTGAGCATAAGCACAAATGGTATCTCATCTCTAATGTGTGAGTGTATCTCCTTCATTGTAAGTCTTCAAGGTAAGTGTCTTGTTCATTAATTCAATTCTTTATTTATCTTGAAGTTTGATATGTTTGAGATCTGTTTCAATCTCGTTTAAATCTGATGTATATCAGATCTTGTTCTACTTAGATCAATCTTTTATTTTCATATCAGAAGTATTTTGACATGTATAAGATCTATATCAGCATTATAGTTTAGATCTACATACTCATCTACATCTTCTTCAGTTTAGATCAGATTGGATATACACACTCAGAAATTTATTGTTTCTCTGCTAAGTGTCAAGCAATGTTGTTGTGTTTACTGTTCTAAAATGAGACTTTGCTGTTATTCTTAAAAAGGACTTTACTGTTCTGCATTACTTCTCTATTTCTAACAACACGTCAGCGGCTTCACACCAATGCTGACCGCGCTATCACACAACTTACACATGCGATGGATATCTTCACTCGAGTTATACGATGTTCCATACAAACGTCAGCGGCTTCACACCAAAGCTCACGGCTCTATCACACAGTTATACGATCTGACATACAAAAAACAAATTATTGCAGCGACAATGTTGTTGTAAATGCAAATCAATGGGTGCACCAGAAAATAATTCAAACCAAACAATAGCAGCAACGGCTTTACTTTGCACAGATTTGGATCTCAGCCTCCTCTCACCACCGACGGGTTCACTAACAATCGATTTTCTGTACAAATTGGCTGAACAATAGTAGCAATCACACGTTTTTCCTCAGCGCACAGGCTCATGTCAATTGTGCTTCCTTTTGCAAGTTTCAGACAACAATAAATTCTGACGCAGATTTGTTCAAAATTTCTGGCCAGGTCGAGATGCATTACTCATCCTTCAACTCAAATATGATCAATTGCGCCTTGCAATAGTGCGTTTTCTGGTGACTTTCCTTCACACGGAATTCTCTTTCTCTGCGCGGATAGGCGACTATCTTCAGCCTACAACTCCTAGACTCTTCTTCCCTCTCAGGGTTTCACAACAATTCTAAACTGCAGTCATTTTTTGATGCCAACCTGCTCGCGGATAAGAACTGCAAATGATTAGAACAGAACTAGCGCCTTCTTTATCTTGAAAAATAAGAAATAATCGCAAACACCTTTACAAAATGCTCCCACCAAGAGTTACAGCTTCCAAGAATGCCCAATTCAGTGAATTGATATCACTGGATTATTGTGAGTTCATTTTAAATTTAAGCATTGGGTTTCATTCTGTATTGAAATATGCGATTTGCTGCTCTATGATCTCAACTTCCAATTAATCCAAAA
>JZKD02S0543777.1:29037-47206 GCA_000966675.3 Picea glauca
ATAATAGTAATTTTTTTTTTTTTTTTTTAATTTAAACATTGAAATAACAATCAAACATTAAAATCCCCAGATGGGGTGTGAGTGCGGGCCATATGTCATTAGGAGAGGACATGAGGCAACCAACATGGTGATAGCCATGTGATCGGAGTGTGCCACACCCTCCCGCTACCTCCATGCATTTAAGCCAGACTTGCACTAGCTAAGGCGCCATTACTCTCAGTGCGTCTTACCCAAGTTATCTGTTATATCGATGGCTCAGAGCCATGAACCAAACTTTACTCAGCTTATGCGCGCTTGCATCTTTTAGCGTCATCGACACCATGATTTCCACCATGTGGATTCGTAGTTGTTTTCTTCCACGACCGAGACCTCCTGTGAATTGTACTCCTCCCATCTCCTCCTTCACTACCTGCACTTCCTCTCAGCGCTTCCAAGTCCCCTTAGTGTCTCAAGCATGTCGAGACAAAGGGGGAAATCCAAGCGCGGATCGGCCTCGCAGCCTAGTCGATCGCATGTGGTTCTTGAGCCTCCGCCTGCATCATCTCTCATCTCGTCACCTTCATCACCTTCTTCACCCTCTTCATAGTCGCAGTCTGGTCAAATCCTTAGCAACCTTCCGCCCCTCTCCTCACCCTTCGCAAGGCGGCTTGAGTGGTTTGCCATCTCATGAAATTCTATAGGTTTCAACCCAGGACCCTTACTCGATTTGGCTTCCACCTCGCTGCCACTTCCTGCAGTTCCTCCCAACTCCCCGACATGTGCACCAGTCCAGCCATGGACCACAACCAACCAACCTTCTCTTGGACCACAACAATATAGCCATGGACCACAACCAGAGCCTCACTCCTTCACGGACTCAGTACCAGGCTCACAATTGCAAGACAACCCTGCAATTTTGCAAGGTCTTGTCTTTCAATTACGGCAGGGCCTAGACGACCTACAATTTCGGATGGAGATCCTGGACGGGAAGACAACAACGCTTCTGCAATTGCTCACAACACTGTAGGGGGCATGCCACCCAACTGCGGGAGACGGTGATGACACAGGGCGTGGAGATGAAGATGACACAGGAGCTGCCATGTACGAGGATGTGGGCGAAGACAACACAGGTGGTGGGGGCAAAGATGACATAGGCGCAGCCATGCACGTGCCCATGGAGGAGGAAGGGACAGTGGTCGAGGAGGAAGCAACACTAGCCGCGGACCCAATGACCAACACCACCTCCCTAGATGTGTGGCCATGCTACAAGGCCACCGCATGACATGCACAGGTGTCTTCATGCTTGCTTAGCAGGGTGTCTGAATTTTATTTTTCCTCATAGGGTCTATGGTCATATTTTGGATGTTGTTTTTATGTCAGAGTTAGTTGGCAAGACAATTTAGTCTCCTACAGGGGATCAGAATTTTTATGTTTAAGTCTATGTAATTTTCAAGACTGACACCTTAAAACAGTGTGCTTTATTTTGACTGACTGACTGAACTAGTTTCCCTCCAGAACAGTTCAATTCTTACAGTCAAAAACACATGACGATAGTGTAATTTCTTCTTTTTGAAAACCTTTTATACAAAATCTTACTTAAAAAAAAAAATCAAACATTGAAAAAACAATAAAATTTAATTTCCTATAATAAATAAATAAAATAAATAAAATTAAAAAAATGAAATAATAAAAAACAATAAAATTTAAAACAATTTAATTATTAAAAAAATTAATTTCAAAATAAAAATATGAAATGATAAAGATTGATTATTAATATTTTCATAACCTTTTCAACCCCTCAAAACAATATGATCAAAACTCCAATCATGATTATCTACATAATATTAATTACTCTTTTTATTTTCTTTTAGAATCCTTGGCCTCTCTCTTATACGTAGTACAAAACAAGTGACTACGTCATAGCCAAAACTTCCAAACCAATAGGGGAAGCACACAAATTATTAAATAAAATAAACGAATTATTATTGATTCTCTCATTGCCTTTCCAACCCTCAAAACAACAAAATAACAAATCCAATCATCATTAACCACCAAATATTAATTATTCATTTTATTTTCCTATGTTTATATTGTAATCATTTGCGTGTCTCTTTTATAGGTATTACTTGACAAACGATTACCCTAGAGCAAACACTTCCAAACCAATAACTGTTAGAAGATATATTACTAACAAATAGAATACAATGTTATCTCCACATGTTTAAGAAGTTTTGAAACGGGATGATTTTTAGAAGTGAATAAAATATTCAAATTAATCATTATATAAAATATTGATGAAAATAATAAATTAAGTGGTTGAGAATAATAAATTATTGAAAGTTCTTGAGACATAATAATAATATGGATTTTTGAATAAAATATTATTAATATGAGATAATAATAATGTTAATAAAGTAAAATAAATAAATTGAATAGGTAAGGAGAAAACAAACATATTAGTATTTATGGTTATGAAAATGATGAAACAAAGAGAACAATTATAATGAGAATAAAAGATAAAAGATAAAGATAAAGATAAAGAGGAGGGAAATGATGGACACATTTGGACAATTGAAAACTAAATAAATGTAGCCTAATGATAAAGGTGATGAATGGTGGGCTTCTAGGACTAGAAAAGATTGTAACCATCTTTGCTATTAAATTATTAGGATGTTTTTCAATTCATGGATGAGGCTAGAGGAGTAATAAGGGGTTGAGGCTAGAATTTTATTTTGGTTAAATAAAATGAGTTGCTTGGATTTAAAGGCTTGTGCATCTGGTTATATTTATCTTTAGTAGCTCTACATTGTTGTTTGAGGGTTTTTGTAGGGTTTTAACAAGGTTTTGATGTTCTTCTTAGCCAAGAGTTTTGAGACATGTTCTGTGGCATCCACGATATAAGGAAGGGAAATGAGAACACAAAGAGGGGATGGGGATGATGACGTTTTTGGTTTAGGTTTTCTAGCCGAGTGGAGGGCTTGTTTTATTTGAGAGAGAGGGAGGGTAGCCATTATAAAGAAAGTTCTTGGTTAGGTGGGATTTTTCCTCTGTGAGGAATTGAGGGGAAAATATGTAGTTGGCTCAATTAATCAAATTTTTAAGGATAAAATATTTTTGAGCTCGGTGATGGTGGGAAAAAACATGAAGGTATCTATGGGTATGAGTCTTCTCCCTATAAACTTGGTCAAAAAGGGAGCCATCAAGAAGACGAGAGATAAGAACATCCAAAAAGGGGATGGAGTTGTCTTTTTGGGTTTTTATAGTCAATTGGATGTGAGGGGAAAGGATATTAAGATGGTTAAAGAAAGAGATCAAGCCGGAATGCCCATGAGGCCAAATAAAAAACGTTTCATCTACAAATTGGAACTAACATTGGGTTGGAGATCAAAGCTATTTAAGGATAAAGACTCAAAATGTTCCATAAATATATTAGAAACCACTAGCAATAAGAATGACCCCATGGTTGTACATTTGGTTTGTTCATGTTGGTTTGAAGAACTAATGCCTCAACACACAACACCTTTGATTTGTGTTCTATATTAAGATAGAGATATATTTACAAAGAAGATGTGTTAATATAGCTAACAAAGTACCTGTAACTATAGACAAATTAATCAACGAGAGTAATTAGGTTATTCTAACACTCCTCCTTAATTATGTCCTTGGAATTCTTCAACATCTATCACTCCTAAATTCTAGCTATGAAATTAAAAAAAACATCTATTGCTAATGTCTTTATGAATATGTAAGCTAATCAATCTTTTGATTTACATGTTTCTGCAAATCATTTCATGTTGTTATAGGTGTGGGTGTTTCCTTGCAACTTTTCATTGTTGTCTCAACACTACCTTGCAATTTTTCATTCTTGTCTCAACATTGTCACTAGGTTTCGTTTGTCTAGGATTTCTTTAGTATGGACTTCATCTTTGAACTGGATTCTTGATTTATCTTTGAACTTGCTTCTTCCTTCCTTTCATAACTATAGAAAACATAGATGTCCATGTAGAAAGAAATCCATCTACATCTACATGGGTAACATTTCTTCAAGAATTATTTTTACACACATGGTTCATAAAAACATTAGACTCCCCATTAATCATAACTTGGTCCTAATCATTTCACATTCAAGGATTCAACTTCTTTGATTCAACATCAAGCTAGGAACATGCTTGATTCAAAATTAGGAATATGCTAACCTATTCTGGATTTACTAAATCTTTACCTGGGAGAGATATTGCGGGCTTTGCCCCTACCTTCTTCTAGGTGTCGTCTCAGATGCTTATACCTTTTGGTTTCCATGTAGGTCTGCAGGCATAAGAATTACTTTAAGTCCCAATGATTGAGAAGCTAGTTGCAGTAGTAGCCAAGGTAGTTTACCTCCTGTGAATTGAGTGGAGTCAGACACCGCTGGAGAGGCATAGCCCATTTAAGATCCATTTGATCAAGCTTGGTGTTTAGGTATAAGAGCCTCCTGAATATAAGTGGGAAGGAGCAATTGAAATTTCCTTTGCATGTGTTTTATTGCTAGTTGACCTAGGCTATGGTAACAGAGTTGATAGTGGCTCATAGCGTCTCGCTAGAGAGTTAGGCCCAGATCGGCCCACTCTAGTACTAATTGTTGGTTTGGAAAACTGATTCCCCAACACACAACAACATTGATATGTGCTCTATATTAATATAGAAATATAGTTACAAAGAAATTACATTAATATAACCATCATATAACTATCAAACTACAGGTAACTGTAGCAAATTAATCAACAACAATAATTAAGTTATTCTAAGAGTTGATAACTATCAAACTACAAGTAACTGTAGCAAATTAATTAACAACAATAATTAAGTTATTCTAAGAGTTCATAGCAAACACCTTTGAAAGTAAAGAAGGTAAAAGAGAGTAAAATTTCTATTAAGTTAGGTTAAGAATTTCAGAAGGTAAAAGAGAGACAAATTTCCATTAGGTTAGGAATTTCATGGTCTACGAGGAGGGTCATTGTATTACATTCAAAATGTTTTCATACTTCATTAAAAAAATCTTACTAATTTGAGCTTTAAAAACAATCCTACTAATTTGAGTTTAATTGAAAGTTAGGATAGCTAGTATGCTTATCATTGTATGACATTCATTTTGAAAATTTTTCATACTTAATAAAAATGTTCTATACAGTATGAAACTGTCTTCAACAATCAAGTGTTGAAATGGAAGTATATGAACGTGCCTAAGAAATTAAAGTACTGGTAAAGCAACATGACATGGGAAATCCAATCATCAGGGATGGTTGTTGATCACAACTTCGCTCTCAAAATAAATTTTACATGGCTTGCGCATGAACGAAACCAAATACAAAATATATTGGAGGAAAGATGGGAAGACGAACCACAGTGTTAGCGAACTCCACCAGCTATGCAAAGCAACTGACAATATAAGAGAAAGCATTAAAAATCAACAGTCCCAAACTAGCACAGACATGATACATAGCCGATGTGGGAGCAACATGTCAAGTCACTATGTCTCACTACAATTAGCCCGAAAAACAGACGGATAATGGAGCGGACCACCAATATTCCTCAAAATAATCGAGATACAGGAAAAAGCATGCCCTAAACCATGGAAAATAAAAAAATGAAGGGAACAAACCAAATAAACAACAAAGATCTTGAGAACCATGGCTGTAATATTTTAACCTCGAATGGATAATCTTTTTCCGTAAAATCCGAAAATATGCTTATGAAAACAAAGAACATGGCTTTGCAAAGGGGCAGGGTTACTCTAGACTAGCATTCATCTTAAGCAAATAATTTCCTATAATATTTAAATTAAAAGATAATCCAAAAAAAAACCAATCTTATGACAAATGCTTTATTTTTTTGAAAAATATTTATTTATTAATTTTTTTTTTTATCTTAAATTCTTATTTTAATTTAGATTTAATTTTTGTTCACATACACGATCGTTAGTTGAGAGTGTAAACTTCTTTCGATGCAGTAATTTCAACATGTCTAAACCAAACCCTAGGGGATGCAGAGAAAATAAAATACCCAAAACAGAGACACATGCCAAAGAGTTGATTCCAGGAACAGGGACACATGCCAAAGAATTTAAAATACCCGATTCATGAAGCACCAACCAACACCTGAAATACCTGATTCACGAAGCGTAGACAGTGGGGTTATGAGTCGAAAGAGATGTCCAAAACACCCAACAACTATAGCCCAATACCCGCACCAACTTACCAGAGACGAACAGTGAAAGTTAGGTCAAATTGGGGAAGAAGACAAATTTATGCCGAGGAAATGAAGATCAGTAATCTAGCAGCATTGCTGGTAAGGATGTGAGAAGGCATGTGGAAATATTGGAGTCTCCTGAAATGCTTGGAGTCTCTAAATATTGGAGTCTCCTGAAAGAGGTAATTTTCATTCATTCATCATGACTCATTGAAACACTGTGAAATTATTTTCTGTTCTGTTGGGTTCTTCTTTGGCTTGCTCTGTTCGCTTGCCAAAATTGGATATTTATAGTTGCATTGTAATACAATAGGCATACCTGCACCCAATCCTACAGAAGCGATATAATACATCAGAAACAATATATAATACATCAGAAACAATATAATACATTGGAGCTCTAAGCAGTTATTGCATATTTTTAATTTGTATGTAGTTGTAATAAGTGTAAATTCCATTAAAAGGTGAAACTATACCAACATATTATTCATTTAAAAAACCTAATTAGGGTTTCTGCTAAAATTAGGGTTTGTTTGTAACCTTAATATACTAATTAAGGTTTGTTTCTAAATGAAATAAGCCAAAAGAGAATTAGAATTTGTTTGCAAATGAAATATGTCTTTCGGCCTCCACAATTATGTGGTTGTGCTAGTATTTTCTTAAGTCGTAATTCATTTTAATGGTAGTTGTCATGGCATAGATAATTATTTCATTTTAATAGTAGTTGTCATGGCATAGATAATTATTTGAATGAGAGGGTAGTAATGCATAGTTTTCACATGTTTTGTATTTTAAAGTCAAACTTGATGAAAATAACACCTTAAGATGTATAGAATGAAAAATGCTTTGATGATGTAGAAGAAAAATCTCACATCATACTAATTAGAAATAGAGAAGCATAAGATAAAAATGAATATGCATAAAGAATAACTCATCATTAGATACCTAAATAAAATGAAGCAATTACAAACAAGTGTTGCATGACAGCGTAGTCCCTCCCAGGTTGGGAATGGAGTAAATGCGATCGAGTACAGACATGTGGCTAGCAAAGCAAGTTGAAATACATATGGTTTGCATGCAGAACATAGTATTCCCGGATTAGTTCTTCCTGAAATATATAAAAAAATATCACCATTTAAAAGGTTCTTGGACACAAAAAATTTAGCATTCTCGAATTAGTTTTCTTTCCATACGTTCATGGAGAGAAACAAAAAAAAAATCGTAGTAACGTGTGTTACATAGGTTCATGGAAAAAAACACAAAGAAATTAGAATTCCCGAATTAGTTATCTTTAAAAAAAGGGGTCCTGGACACAAAAGAAATTGAAATTTATCAAATTTTAGAAAGTAGATTTTTAGTTATATACATACGAAATATGTACTTTTATAAAGTATGGGGATGAGATTTTATAAAGCATGCACGGAGCCCTCATTCCATAGTTACCAAGTTTTTAGATCGTGGGTTCTCGGGCTCTCAGGCTCAAAATTGGGCCTCTGCTATTCTGTTCCCTACAAATAGCACTGAGAGTTCCGCGATATACAAATTGACAAGCGAACTTGCGGACTATAGAAACTTATCAAAAAAAAATAATGTCTGTTACATATCTCTAGAAATTACATCAACATTTAAAAGGATGCAATAGAATAGTAATAACGTCTGTTACATAGGTTCGTGGAGAAAAACACAAAAAAATAGCATTCTCGAACTAGTTTTCTTTAAAACAAAGGGTTCTTGACAGAATAAAAATCGAAATTTATCAAAGTATAGGATCCTGGACACCCAAAAATATAGCATACAATAGAATAGTAACAACGGTGTGCAAGACAAAAAAACTTAACATACAATAGGACACAAAAAATGTAGCAGACCTCCATACTTAGCCAATGTTTGGATCGCGGGTTCTTGGGCTAGAGGGCTCAAAATTGGGCCTTTGTTTTCCCATGGCCTACAAATAACACCGAAATTTCCACGATATACAAATTGACAAGCAGACTATAGAAATTTATCAAAAATAAATAATGTCTGTTACATATCTCTAGAAATTACATCAACATTTAAAAGCATACATTAGGATAGTAATAACGTCTATTAAACCCAAAAGGTTAGCATAAAATAGAATAGTAAAAACATCGTGCAAGACAAAAAATTAAGCATACAATAGCACACAAAAAATGTAGCATACCTCCATACTTAGCCAGTTTTTGGATCGCGGGTTCTCGGGGTGGTGGGCTCAAAATTAGGCCTCTGTTGTTCCGTGGCTTACAAATAGCACCGAGAGTTCCGCGATTTACAAATTGACAAGCGGACTTTCAGACTATAGAAATTTATCAAAAATAAATAATGTATGTTACATATAATAACGTTTGTTACATAGGTTCGTGGAGAAAAAGACAAAAAAATTACCATTCCCGAATAAGTTTGCTTGAAAGAAAAGGCTTCTGGACAGAAGAAAAAATTGAAATTTATCAAAGTATAGGTTCCTGGACACCTAAAAAGTTACCATACAATAGAATAGTAACAACATCATGCAATACAAAAAAATTAGCATACAATAGGACAGAAGAAATGTAGCAGACCTAAATTAGTTTTCTTTGGAACAAATAAGAAAGGTTCTTGGACACCCAAAATTTAGTATACAATAAAGGCATTCCCGAATCAGTTTTCTTTGGAATTTATCAAAAAATAATAATGTGTGTTACATATTTCTGGAATTTTAAATGTGTTTGTCATATAGACTAGGATTGGATCTCCTTTGGACCATAAAAAGATATAAGTACAAGAACTTGGAATGTCGAAATAAGAGGTGCACAACGGTAGAGAGGAAGACCTGAAAAGAAGAAATTGGAAGTTATGAGTATTTGGTTACATTTTTCTATTTAAAGAAGTCATAAGTGGATTGATAAAGAAAACAAGATGACAATATAGACTTAAACTGGATTGATAAAGAAAAAAAGATGCCAATATAGACTTACTGAACCCGGTGCATTTTTGTTGTTGTCGTTGATGGTCAGTGGAGTCCTATCGAGCAGTTGTTGCCCTTCCTGGACGAGGCTATCCATTCTCTGTTGGAACCATTATTCGATGTAGCTTTTCATGGGGGCCATGTTGATTTCATCCCGGATTTCTATGTCGTAAAGGTCATTTTCTAATTTCCTTAGATCCATTGAAATACTATGCAGACTCGGTTCAATTTCTTCATTGTGTGTTGCATAGTCTAGTACCCAGCGCTCGTGCTCATCTAAATGATGTTCAAGTATGTCGTAAAACTTTTCGAAAGACAACCCCTTTAAAATATCAACTTGTTCTTGGAAGGCTTCTTTGGTGGTTGACAAGGATTTGAGAATTAAGTTTGGGTCTTGAACCTCGTTGGTACTTTTGGCTAAGCCCATTTGGATTAGGCTTGTGAAAAAGTCTTCATTTTCTTATATGACTTGTTTACATGATTTGACAATGAGATCCAGGTTGTTAACCTTCTTTTGCTAGCATGCTTTTGATTTTTTGGTCCTCTTTGGGGAGGGGAGTTTCTCTTATCTTCTTTTCAGTTTTGATTTGTTGACGACATAGTTGGCATAATGGGTCAGCACCTATTCATAGAAATACTGATCATTTTTTAAATTCACCTCCAAATGTTCCAGGAAATCATTTGCCTTCTTTACGAAGGAAATTACATTTTGCGATGTTTCCGAGGCTTCAATAAATAGTTGCATTCTTTTTTTGATGTTATTATCTACAAGGGCTCTAGAGCATGCAAGGAGGGTAGAGGATACTTTCATCTTAGCTGCAATGTTAGCAGGCACGATTTTTGCCAAAGGACTGGAAAATTCCGGGGTTGCAATGAAATCCTACTCAAATTCGTTGAGGCGGTCTTTCAGATTGGAATTTTCCGTCTCAATTCCTCCAATGGAATCACGAAGAATTTCATCGGTTACTTGGTGAAATAAGGAGATTTGGGATGGCCGCATTTTTCTAAAGTTTATCTATGTGCAATATTTTCCTTTCCTGTTTGTTACATCTCTCTTTTCAATGACCATACTTTTAGATTGGCTGTTAAAAACAATGCTCTAGAATACAAAGGATTCATCTTCATCAAAAATTTCGGTCTCAGATGTTTCCACCACGAACAACCCAATTTTGTGCATGTGCTCAGTTTCAATTTCAAGTTGCAGCCGTTCCCTTTCAATTTCGAGTTCGTCTGCCTGCCCTGCATTGTTTTTTCTCTTCTTCATCAGTGGAATTTTGTGAGAACTATCAATTTTTATGTGAGGAGGGTTCTTATATCCTCCTCCATTTGAAGATTTATGGGTTGCTTTCTTACTAGGGTGGTCTGTTGAAGCGATGATCCATGATGTCGTGATCTTGGGAGTGCTAGCGGGGGACTCATTACTCTTCTCACCATATACTTTTCCATGTTGTTTGTACAATTCAGTCAGTCTTTGCAATGTCTCTGCATCGCAATCGGCAGAAACAGGATTGTTGTCCACACTGTCCATGTTTTGGGTCAGGTGTCTATGGATAAAATGGTTGTTAAAGGCAACTGCCAGTAAATGTTCTCAAAAAATCCCATTAGGGTCAAATCATTTTAGCCTTTCATCATACTTTAGGTTCAATTTCTTGAAATGGGTGACAAACTCGTGAATATTGTTGATGTTTCTTCACACGAAGTCTCTGACTTTCCAGGGTAAAGGAATGAACTGTTTTTTTTTTCTTGTCATGGAAAAAATGCAACCAATGGTTGTATTTCCTTTCTATTTCTACAAGAAACATCTTGTCTGTGATGTGGCATGGAAGGAAAGAAGTATTTTCCTTAGAGCCAAAGACCACGAGGACACTGTAATTTTCCTTTTGTTCATGTGTGCCCTTCCTGTTCAAAAACTTGGTTTCCTAGCCAGACATCTGCAGACATCCTTGCCTAACAATAAATCTTTGAAAACTGAGACAAAGCCATTCAAAAATTCATAAAAAAAATGGGAGGCCTTGTGCCTCCACAGGGCCTCGTACCAGAATGTTACTGGGTCGAATCCACAGTTTATTTTACTAGAAAGAGAAAGTTTTGGAAATGGGCAGCAATGCACTATTGCGAAAATCAAGTAGGATGAAATATAAAAAAAAATCGATTCTTTGAATCATGAAAACTAGGAACAGAGGTCAATAGAAATTAACTTCCTCTAATCGAAAATGTGTTGTTCCTTGACTGTGAAATACAAAATATAAATAATTATATGGGAAATGCTTGTCGTGGATGCTTGTCCCATTATTCTTGTAAACAACCAAGCAATTTCATGGAATGGATTTCTAAAGGAACTTACATGCAACCTTGTGATATCTTCAGGAACTATTGTCAGGTCTTCGAGGAAGTCGTCTAAGATGTCCAACCCATTATCATGTTTTTCTAGAATTTTCTTGCAGTCTTGTCCTCTGAACGTCAATGTTGGCTCCAACAATTTTAACATCTCGCGGAAGGCCTGAGGTGACAAAGAAATAGGAGAATGTTCGTGTAGTGGAATAATTCTTTGGCCTGTAATATATTTTTCTGCGCACCAAGATACCACCTCCTTACAGTCAAAAACCTCAGGGATGCAGCCTGCATGAGCGATTCCAGAGGTCCAAATCACTTCATTCTGGGCGGAATGGGATGAATAGTAAAAGTATGTCGTGGACCACTCGAAGTTATGGTCCTGATGTCTGAAGATGTTTTCTGTATCTCCAAAAACAATGCTGTCGACCTGCTGCCATAACTCTACAAGAACGTTTGTTTGCTCCAAATGATGAATGAAATGAAAATTTGGAAGGGATAATATAAACCTGCACAAATCTTGGTCCAAAGAGTGTGAACAGGAGATGTCCTCGAGACTTCCATTCATTAATGACAATTTGGACGGTTGTTGCATGATGCGTTTTTAACATTAAACACTAGTAATCACATACATAGAAATGTGAACATGGCGGATATTGAAATGAGTGATTAAGCATTGCCAATTTCTTGAGTGGGCCAACATGATGACGTGTGTTCGAGATGAACAATCAGAAGGGACAAAATAACTCTTTGCACATCTTGTTTTAATGCGTAATAATGGGATACCTCCTCGAGTGTTTCACCCATTAATGACAATGTTGATGGTTCCTGCATGGTCAGTTGTTGGCATGAAAGGTTTCTAATTGCATAGCAAGAAAGTACAGAGGTCGTGGGCACGGAAAAAAACATCTTCGAAATAGGGTTACAAGGTACAACCGCTGAAGGTGAGTGCATGAGGGTCAAATTGTATGTCTCAGAACTTTTTGAGTGCAATACGTGTAACAACGAAGAGGGTATGGTAGGACAGTCCAGAGGGAAATTTGTATATGACTAGTAAGATCATAACTAATGTATATCAGGAAGGACAAGAAGTTAGTGGGGATGGAAGACAATGATAGATACTCAAAACATTTGTGAATCGTGGTAGAGTGAAGCTTGTGAGTTCGAGGAGTACGCGGTAGAATTGTAGATCACATAATTTTTGAGTGTAAGATGTACATCACGAAACAAGAAGATGCAGAGTTCGAAAGCACCAACCCAACAACCGCAGCCATAAAATTGGCTAATATGGAAAGCAACAACAGTCAGTCAGATTCATCATGTGATTATATAGATGGAGATAAAGATATGTTAGCCCGCCAATGTTGGAACCTGAGATAATAGAACGACGACTAAGTATATAACCAGAGAGCCATAATACACAGGAATAAGAAAAGGGAAAAAGGACTAAGTAGTCCATGGTGGAATTGTAGATCACAGAAATTTTGAGTACAAGATGTGAACCCGGTAGTCAATTTGTATATTGCAGAGTGCCGGATGTGAACTGTTTCGTACAATTGTGTTCTGTTGTCACTAGTAAGATCACAAGCAATCTATATTAGGAACGAGAGGAAGTTAGTGAAGATGGAAGGAAACAACAAATACTTTGAAACATTTGTGAACTGTGGTAGAACGAAGCTTGGTGCCAACCCGAAACAGTATCCAAGAGTTGGACATTTCGTGAACCCGACAACAGGAGGATCCAAAACTGGCTGATAAGGTCTCTGCAGAAGATGCAAGGCCTCGATGCTCAAATTGTATTGCTCTGAACATTTGAATGCATAATCTCTAACACGGAAGAGAGGACGATGTCGGAATCCGGTAGTCAATTTGTATATTGCGGAGGGTGTGATGCCAAGTGTTTTGTACCTCTTTGTCCAGTTGTCACTACTAAGAGCTAATTTAGTATTGAAAATAATTTTTTTGATACTGTTAGATACTTGATAGGGATTTCCATCCGAAAAGAATGGCAATCTCCACCCCGCTAGCCTTGGACTCCATGTGTAAATTTGTATATCACGGAACTGGGAGCACTTTTTGGAGGACACAGAACAATATAAATGAAATGTTGAGTCATCCAGTCTGCAGGTTCTCTTGTCAATTTCTATATCATGGAATTCTTGGTGCTATTTGCAAAACACGAAACAATGGAGACCCAATTTTGAGCCCACCCGCCTGAGAACCTGCGATCCAAAATGTGGCTAGGTATGGAATGCGTAATCCATACATGGTCTATAAAATAGCATGTCCATACTTTATATTACCATAATACATGGGTACAGAAAAAGGGAAAAAGGACAGAGGAGTCCATAGTGGAATTGTAGATCACAAAATATTGAGTGGAAGACGTATATCACAAAAAAAAAAACAACAGAGTTCAATTGTGCCAACTCGACAACCACGGGCATAAAATTCACTAAGTATGAAAAGCAACAACGACCGTGAGCCTTGGAATCTATGTGTTAATTTGTATATCACGGAAGTGGGAGCGTTGTTTGGAGGACACAAAACAATATAAATGCAATGTTGAGTCAGCCAGTCTGAGGGTCCGCTTGTCAATTTGTATATCACGGAATTCTGGGTGCTATTTGCAGGGCACGAAACAATGGAGGCCCAATTTTGAGCCCGCCCTCCCGAGAACCCACGATCCAAAATGAGGCTAGGTATGGAATGCGTAATCCGTACATGGTCTATAAAATATCATGCCCACACTTTATAGTCCCATAATAAACGAGAAGAAAAAAAGGGAAAAATGATGGAGGAGTCGACAGTGGAATTGTAGATCACACAAATTTTGAGTGGAATATGTATATCATGGAACAAAAAGAAGCAGAGTGCAATTGCGCCAACTCAACAATTGCAGGAATAAAATCCACCAAGTATGAAAATGAAAAATATGTCAACATGCCAACATTGGAACCCGTGATCATAGAAACGTGACTAAGTATATAACTAGAAAGCAATAATACATGGGAACAAGACAAGGGAAAATTGACTAAGTATCTCGCAAAAGAACATCTAGTGTTTGATTATTAATGCAATTTTTTTTCGAACCCCTTCCGAGTTCTCACCAGTTAAGGCATAAATTGTAGATCACAGAAGTATCTTTCGTACCATTGTGTTCAGTTGTCACCAGTAAGATCATTCTGGATGTATATCAGGAAGGATGTGAAGTTGTTGGGGATGGAAAGAAACAACAGATACTTTGAACGAAGTTAATGTATACGAGGAACCCGCAGTGGAATTGTATATCACAGATGTTTTGAGTGCAATATGTATATAATGGAACGATAAACAACCGGGCTCATAAGCGCTGACCTCGTAAGGACTGCCATAAAATTGGCTAAGTATGGAAAGGAACAAAGGTCGGGTGGATCCATTGTGTGAGAATATAGATGAAGATGAATACATGCCAGCCTTCCAACTCTAGAATCAAATAACATAGAAAGACGACTAAGTATATATCTAGAAAAACATAACGAGTGGGAAGAAGAAAAGGCCAGTTCATATCCGCCAACCTGACAACCATGGAAATAAAATTGCCTAGGTATGCAAAGGAACAACGGTCGATCGGATTTGTCATGTGAAGATACAGATGGAAATTAAGATATGCCAGCTTGCGAACCCTACAACCGCCCATCATAGAAAGATGACTAAGTATAAAACCAAAAATTCATAATGGATGGGAAAAGGAAAAGGGGAAAAGGGATAAGTATCTGAGAGTCAAAAAACTTTTTTTTTTCCGTTTATTATTGTCAATGTTTTCGAACCCGTGTTGGGTTCTCACTAGTAAAATGCAACATGTATATGACAGAATAGGGGACATAGGTGTTGGGTACCATGAACCCGGGGCCTGGTGGCCAGATAACTTACTAAGTATTGGTCAAGAGAAAGGTTTGATATCTATTTCAATAGTATTCATACTAATATGTATTAATGGAGAAAGTTTTCATATTTATCTGAATAGTATTCATACTAATATATATTCATGGATTGTTTTTGTTTCAAATGTAAATGTTCTCCCAATTTGCAAGATGCTCTTCGATTTGCAAATTTCGTTGAAACCATGAAAATTTTGATTGCAAGATGTACATAGCGCAACAAGAAACACAAATTTGCATTGTGGTTTCAATGAGATAAACTCCTTATCATCTATTCATCTTGTATTTCTTGCAATGACATGAGCAAACACCGACTCTCCATAAACATCAATATCTAAATTAAATTAGATGCAATAAAAATTTGGTCTGATTTAAGTAATTAAGACAACTTCAGTCGTTCCTTTATTAATGCCAAACTTTTTGAACTCCTGGTGGGTTATCAGTAGTTAAAGCATAAATTGTATAGCACAAATTTGTTTGGTTGCAAGATGTATATGACGGAACAAGGAACATAGTTGTTTAATACCAAAAACACAAACATAATTGCCTAAGCTTTGCTGAAGAGGAAGTTTTTGTATTTATTCCAATAGTATTGATATTAGTATATATGCACAGATATTATAAAATAGAAGAAGCTGCAATATATCCAACATTCTGAATAGGAACATTGCCTCAACCCTTGAGACGACTTGTTGTAACTTATTAATTCATTCTAGTTACGGGACCCGAAGAATGGAAGCAGGATGAATCCCCCAATTTCTTTCTTTAAATACAGGGCCAACACCACATAAGTATGGCTTATGAATAATTATTCTTAAATGTAAAATGTAAGCAACGAATAGAGCAGGGTTTATTTAAATTGAAGTAGTGGGCAACAAAAATAAAATGTTGTCGTCCATGTTTAACGACATGGGGGAAGAAGTTACAAAATAAAATTAAAACAAGTACCAGAGATTGGAAATTACTATTAAAGAATAAACCAGAATTATCCTATATTCAAATAAGATGGGTTACAAAATATAGTTGAGGCTATTTTCCACAACGATTGCAATTTTGCCTGCCACTGACCAATGAAAAATATGTACATTGATGAAGCTTCTTGACAGTTTTCTTGACTTTCAAACCCTTTATTCGTAAAAAATGATTTGAATATCAATTTCGGGTTTTGTACTTAATCGGTGCTACGAACTACATCTATCCCAGTTTTCTTAATAGCTTATCACTTCCAGATATGGCCTGCTTACAATCACTGGTTATTCAACATTCCATTCTTTGTCAAGTATTAATTTCTCTTTGTCGTCGAAAACTTGGGGTTTAAGGTGCTTTCCTTGCAATGTTCCTTACCCTTGACATCTGAGACAACTTAAAAATGTGATTCAGGACGATTTCAAAGTGGAGGGAGTCCTTTTGTGTGATAGTATCTATGGCAGGGGAAAAAAATTCAAGTATGTTGTGACTGGTATTCTCCCTATATTTGATCATCTGTTGGTTGAAAATCCCACCTGAATATTTGTATCTTGAACTTCCTTTCTTTCTTACAGTAAATTGGAAGAAACATCCAACCCATATGAAACATGAAAATATGTTGAGGTACATAACTTCTTCGGGCAACACAGTTCTGGCAAGTGCATCAAATGCTGTAGAATGCATCAACACAGCTCTGGCAAGTGTATCAAATGTTGTAGATCACATCAAAATATATCTTTCTTCATAGTGGTGGTAGGTATGGCGGCCCACATAAAGGTCTGGAATGTTCAGAGGTGACTCCAAATATGTGGAATCTGCAGCTACATCTAGAGGAAATCGAACAAACTTTGACAAAGAGCATGGATTCCTGTCAATTCATTTACCGGACCAACATGTAGCTCATAAAACTTTGAAATATAAACTTTTCTAGTGATATTATGTTGTTTTATCCACCCATATAGTTTCCGTTACCCTTCTCTAGTTACATTCACAAATGGAGTAATATTTCACGTCATCTACGAACATGATGGGCCATTTTGCAAGCCATTTTAAATGCACCACCCACGATGAAGACAAATTCTTGTGGGATCTGCAGAATTCGATACAGTTGCCAAATCTGTGTTGTTGGAAGAAGGTATATACTTCAACGAAGAACTATTTTGCGCATGACCTGAAAATCCGTTACAACTCCCAACAAGAAAACAAGGAAGCTCAAAAAACAAATCTCCACACAGCCTTTTCAACCAACCAAAGCATCGAACACAGGGAGAAAACCAACTAGAACATACCTGTTCTTTATTTTTCCACCTCTCTGAGTTTCTCTTCTATAACAAAGATTTTTTTTTACTCAAATCTCACGTCACATAAAACCATTCTCTCTTCTTTCATATGGGCCTCAATCCCATCTCTAAGTTGTCTTACATGTCCATGACCAGGAACATTAGAATGAAGGCACCTTAAAGCGCAACTCTTCGATGATAGAGAGAAATAACAATAAGTATTTAAAAGAAACGCTTGATGATCTTCTGTAGATTTTGTGTTAATTCATTTCAATGAAAGATGTTCTCGATATTTTCACTTATTAATGCCAATCTTTTCAAATATGTACGTTGAATAGTGACTAATACCACATATTAAAATTCCCATATCCGAGCAGATTCTCAAATCTGACATCTAAGATATGCACAATATTAAAGAGGAACATGATGTCAAGGCCTCTGTGGGTGACACGTTCATGGACTATGTTGAAGGTTTTAAGAAAACTAAAAGAGCACAAACAAAAAAA
>JZKD02S0543777.1:83045-132194 GCA_000966675.3 Picea glauca
AGATATTGGGTTATGATTTTGAAATTGTCTATAAAAAGGGGAAGAAAAATGTTGTGGTAGATGCACTCTCAAGAAAGGATGAAGATGTTGAGGCCCTTCTCTGTGCTATCTCGATAATCCAACCCGATTGGATAATAGAAGCAAGGGACGAATGGAAGAATGATGAAAAAGTGTGGACTCTCATTCAAAAGTTGCAGCAGGATTCTAGTGCATCAGATACATTTACATGGAAAAATGATCCACTATGGTACAAAGATCACTTATATTTATGTAAGAGCTCCCAACTCAAAAAAAATGTACTATTGGAATTGTGCACCTCTCCAGTAGGAGGGCACTCGAGATTTTTGAAAACCTACCATAGAGTCAAGAAGGATTTTTTTTGGGATGGCCTTAAAACTGATGTTCAAAGGGAATTTTTTTGGGATGGCCTTAAAACTAATGTTCAAAGGTTTGTGGCAGAATGTTTGGTTTTCCAACAAAATAAGATGGAAACAATTAAGAACCCTGGTCTTTTACAACCATTAGCCATCCCAAGTCAGCGTTGGGAGGAGGTTTCCATGGATTTCATCACAGGGTTACCAAAGTTTAAAGGAAAGAGTGTCATCATGGTGATTGTTGATAGATTGACCAAGTATGCACACGTTTGTGAACTCTCTCATCCCTTCAAAGATAGTACAATTGCCACCACATTCATGGAGATAGTTCAAGAGCTACATGGCAGCCCACAGATTATTGTAAGTGACAAAGATCCCATCTTCACTCGACATTTTTGGACATAATTATTCTCTTGTTTGGGTACTCAATTGGCTCATAGATCATCCTATCACCCTCAATCTGATGGACAAACCGAGATAGTAAACAAATGTTTGGAAGGCTACCTTTCTTGCTTTGTCTCTGATAAACAAACACAATGGTTCAAATGGCTACCCTGGGAAGAATGGTGGTATAACACTTCCTTTCATACTGCAACAAAAATGACACCATTTATGCACTCTATGGATACCACCATCCTTCCATCACTTCTTATCTAAAATAAAAAATCTAAGGTTCAAGCAGTGGAAGATCAAATAGAGCATCAACAACAAGTTCTCCAAATCTTAAAGGACAAATTGACCATGGCACAAAATCACATGAAACAACAAGCAGATCAACATCGTAGTGAAATAAGTTTTGAAGTAGGGGATTGGGTGTTTTTAAGACTACAACCATACAAACATATGTCCCTCAAGAAATCCAGGAAGGATAATAAATTATCACCAAAGTATTATGGCCCTTATAAGGTGTTGTAAAATATTGGTATTATGGCATACAAATTGGAGTTGCCTGCATATTCACGAGTACACCCAGTTTTCCATGTTTCATGCTTAAAGAAGGTTATAGGTGACAAGATCCCAGTTCAAACTGTATTGCTAGAACTTGGTGAGGAAGGAAAAATCATATTGGATCCTGAAGCCATCACTGACACAAGAATTTTCCACCTGAGGAATAGATCCATTTCATTGTATCTCATTAAATGGAGGAAACTATCGGCTGAAGGTTCCACTTGGGAAGATGAGTCTTTTATACAGAAGCATCTAGAGTTACTCAAGCATTGTGGACAACACTTGTCTCAAGGGGAGGGACATGTTAAGCCCTAATATTAGCTGATTACCCCTTAATTGGGGCATATTACATTAGCAATGTTATTTTATTTATGTCGGCTTTATTTCATTAGTTGTAATTATACCTCCTAGTCTCCTATATATACCAAGGAGACATTTTCATTTGGAATCATCTTGTACTTGAACATTTATTTGGGGTAAAAGGAGGTTTCCCCCTTGAAGAGGCTTATTATCTGAAATTATCTCTTTTTCAAGGCTTTGAGTACTTATTCTGAGGTTTTTCTATGCTATATTGATATTTGGTTCTTAACACTGGATATCTTTTACAACACACCTCAACTTACCAAATTCCACTGCTAAATTATTACCAGTGATAGTTGAAACATATATTAAATTCTTTTTAATACTAGGAACATACATCATATAATGAATCTGTCTCAATTTTCTATTAGGTAAGTTCACACTTATTACTCCATAGCCCTAGAATTTATGTGATTTGTTATCTCCTAAGTAAATGTGTGTGCCATCAATTTTCTCATAATATTCATCATACCATTCTTTAGTGCAGGTCGTATCAGCTGATGCACCGGAATCTATGAACCATGCATTCTCATCATCAGTTTAAATAGACAATACAAGTTCAGAAATAAACAACTTAAGATTTTTAAATCCATCATTAAATGAAGTGTCTTTGTTCACAAAATTTCCATTATGCCTTTTATATCTCTGATTTGACTCTTGATTATTTCTTCTATAAAAATATTTAGCAAGATGTTCGGGTTTTCCACAATATTCACATTCAATATTTCTCTTAACATAAGAATCATGATGTGTCATACCTTTCTTCTTTGCTTGAAACCGACCTCTGTTCTTGTCCTACGATTTCGCTCGGTATGATATTTTACCTCTTTAAATCAATGCCAAATATGAGCCACTATAGTCCAAATCATAATTCTTCATTCTCTCTTCCTCTTGAAGAAGAATTCCAACCAATTCATCAAAAGTAGGGGGCGTTTGTCTAGCAGAGAGTGGTGAAATAAAAATGTTATAATCTTGCACTAAACCTTTCAAAGCGATAGTTACTAAATCACTACTGGAAACCTTTTAACGAATGTCACCTAACTTATCACTTAAATATTTAATTCGGGATACAAAATTACTTATGCTTTCATTGGCTTCCATTTTTATAGATAAAATCTTTTTTTTTAAGAATAAAATCTGGTTTGCATTAGAGGTTTCATACAAACCTTTGAGAACATCCCACGTCTCTTTGGAAATTTTACAGTCTCTTATATGAGGAATGATGCTATCCTTTACAAACATCCACATCATCACTTTCTCTTTCATTTCTCGTTTATCCCAATCTGGAATGGAGGTAGCAGTAGTCGGTTTGGGCACATCTCCTTTGACATTCATCCATAGACTATATGCCTCTAAAATGGTCGTCAACTTAAACTTCCAGTTTACATAATTTTCTCCATCAAGTTTGGTGGATTCATTTAAATAGGAATCAACAAGGGGTTTTTCCATCTTCCACCACAAACAATTCAACAAGCTTAATACTTTTTATCCAATTTAAAAACAAAGACGTGTTGTTGGCTTTGCACGATTTTACCTCCCAGGAGGGATTCTTCTCTGTTGTAGGTCACCCTTTTCTACTTCATGCTACTTCTCTCTGGGCAGACAACACTAATCTAGGAGAAGGCATGATCAATATTGATAGAGGCCTTATTCAACTAAATATTTACTTGTTAGTGTGCCTCTATGGGAAGATAAATCTTCTATAGGAAGAACAATGTGGGGATTGCACATCGTTTGGAAGCAACGCTGGAAGGTCCAAAAACACAATGGCACCAAAACAGGTTATAATGCTGAAACTGAGACAAAATATTTTGTGCAGCAAGTGCACAAATCGTTTACGAACAATTGTTTATCAAACTTCGATCATTGATGCCTCCATGTAGCCAAGAAACAAATGTTTCAAGGCTCCACGCTACACGCATGGACAGATGTTGTCATTCCAACGCACCAAACACTCGCACCAACAATCTTCTCACCAATCCAGCACCACGTTCACTCTTCTCCACACAATAATTTCATGCCTTCAAGAAATATAAGAGGTCCCATGCTCCACGCATAGTTTGGTTCCTCACAACAATTTTAACCTTGGCTCTTATGCCAAATTAAATCTTAGAACAAGAGGAACACAGACGAGTGAGACAATGCTCATGAAAATTAATTCATCAAGAGAATTTCATTACATTTATAGATCAATAGAGGATTAGATCAAACTCCTAACATTATGGATCTCAAACCACCCATAAACTAAATATGTTCTCTCGTAAAACTACGAATGACATTCTAAATTCACAATTAATTCTAGAAGTTTTGACATTATTCCAACACAAATAACATGCCACAAAAAGCATCTTAACATGGATTTCATGTAATGAAAAAATATTTATTCATTCAATTGTATAAAACATCATAATAATAATACATCAAATTGGTATATGATATTCTCTTGTTTGTAGGATAAAGGATCCCCTTAGCTTAGGAGAGGTATAGATACCCTATATCCATCTTATTTGAACTTGACCTTTTAGGAGGAAACACATGTTCTTAACTATTAGGCACACTCAAACTGTATACAAACATAGAAAGAAAACACACTACTTGTTAAGTTTGATAAGTCTGTTAAACTATATATGGTTATTTAAAAAATAATAATGTTAATTTTATATTATTTTTAAAACATAAAAGTTAAATGTTTATGTGAGTTTTGAGAATTAAATAATATTTTTAAATTGTACAATGTATAACTAAGGCCAATTTTTTTTTTTTAAGGTTATATGGCCAAGGAAGTTACCAAATTGGTGTATGAGACAAAGATGGAATAAGGTTATAATTATAAGTCAAGAATGTAATAAGATGTTTTAATTTCACATTTGTTGAAAGGAAGCCAAAATGTCCCACGAAGTGTAAGATCTTATCAAGCTTTGATGATAAAATATGCATGGACTATATTGGAACAAAAGATTATTGTTATTTTCCTGAAAATGGCCCCTAAGCGCCTTCTCGCTAAATGCATTGTACAATTTAAAAATATTATTTAATTCTCAAAACTCACATAAACATTTAACTTTTATGTTTTAATTAAAAATGAAAAAATATTAGTTTAAAAAATCATATATGTGCAATATGCATAGCTAATTTATATGTGTATACTTTCATTGTAGATGGATTTATGTAGCCCATTTAAAAATAACATGAAAGATGCAGATATTGAGAGGCATTTGTAATGTAAATAGAAAGCAACCAAGTCATCGAAAATATAATTTGTAATTCTCAATCCTATCAAGAAAATCTTAAATTTTAATAACACCCACATTTTATAATAACACACACCTTTTAAAGCATGTTGGCATTCCTACAATCTGCACATGGTATTTTGAATAAAATTTTACAACATCATATTATTTTTACCTCTTTACCAAATTCCCATGACATCGTAGCAGATACATGTTATATCGAGTGCCTAATGTAGCTTCATTCATGGCCATTAAGATTGACAAGGTTTTTTTATGGCCCAAGGCCATTTTTCCCTCGTTAGAGCATGGTAAAGGTCTCGAGTCCCATTTTTGTTCCAAAAATCATACTAATAATTCTCATATCCATAGTTGCAAGCTTTGTTCATGTCTATTGAGCATTAGAAAGATGGATTTAGGTTCTAAGGCCCTTATTTTCCTCCATAGGTCATAGTACATGCCCTAACACCCATATGTATTGTGAAAAAACTCATAATGTTTCCCATATTTCATCTCGGGAGAAAATATCCCTTAAAAAGGATCCATATGGTTGTTTGAGCTCTATTTCATGGTACTTGAGTTTGAGAAACTTCATTTTCGTCCTAAGTACCTTGTTTTCCACCCTTGACCATGGTATGGGCTTAGAGACTCAGTTTTATTGTGCAAAGCTTACATGACACCAAAGATTCTTGACAGAGCCAAAGATACCCTATAGAGGTATTTTTCATTGTTTGAGGACTATTACATGAAATTTTATCCTCATAATATTCAAGTAGGGACCTAAAACCTTATTTTGATTTCATAACCATGTTCAAGGCCTCAAGTGTATTGCATGGTGTACAAAACCTCCTAATGGAATTAAGTTCTAACCCGAAAGCCTCAAGACCCATCTATAGCTCTCAAAACTTATGAATGACACCCATATCCCATACAAATACTAGAGATCCCTTAGAGAGGATCTGTGTGGTGGTTTGAGGTATTATTCATGGCCATTGAGCTTGATAGGATTTGTTTAAGGCACAAGGTCCTTATTTTCCTTCCTTGGCCATACTAGGGGACATGATACCCATTCTTATTGTGAAAACAATACTAAGGATGAACATATTTATAGTTGAAGGCCTTATCTGTGGCCATTGAAAATGATAATTATTTATTTAGGGCTTGAGGCTATTGGTTTCCTCCCCTCCCATGGCACATACCCTAAATCATGTAGGCATTGTGAAAAAAATCTTAATGGAATCCATACACCACTAGCAGTCCAAATATCCCTTAAAATGATATTTGTGGTTGTTTGAGTCTTAGTTCATGGCCCTTGATATTGAGAATCTTCATTTAGAGTCGAATGTCCTTATGTTCCTTCATTAACCACGCTCAAGGCCCTAAGTTTATTACATGGTGTGTAAAATGTATTAATGGCATTGAGGTTCAACATGGAAGAATCCAAACCCAACTATGGTGCTTAAAACCCATGAATGTGGCCTTCCCAAACCATGGTAGGGGTTGTTGGATAGTCAGTTTGAATAACTAATTTTTGAAGAGCATACACAAAAGAAGAAAAGGGAGAAGTTTGCGAGGTCAACACAGAAGTCAGAGAAGGAGAAAAACAAGGAAGGAAAGTAGAAGTTCAACATAAAAGCAATAAATAAGAAAATAAGTGATAAATAAGGAAAAGTAGCTGTGACATCCCCAAAAATAAAATATTTTGAAATTTAAATTTGCTGGAAATTCATTCCATTTTTAGTAAATTCGAATTTGGAAAATTTCTGCCATTTATGGCAATTTTGAATTTTGAATTTAATAATTGTAATTAATTATTATGACTGTTGGGCAGGGATTTGATTTGACCCAACTAACTAGTTGACTATGACACTTGTATGAAAACAAAATATTTTATATTGATTGCAGGAGGACAAATGGAACAACCATGTTAAAATCAATTGACCATGACTCCATGAGTGGGGAACATGTTGGAAACACCTTTGGGTTGATTATTACAAGTGGAAAATTAGGGATTCGGCTACTAGCAGCCCCTAAAAATCAGGGATTTAGAAAGCTGTGAAAATCCCCAAGAGAGGGAAAAAAGACCTGGGAAAAGAGACTTGGTTTGATAAATAGCATATGGGAGGAGGCAGGACATTGCCAAGTATGCTGGAAAAGAGAAAAATGATTTTTTTTTTTCCTTTGTTGTTATGAACACTACGAAATGAGTGTGAGGCAAGAGGAATGGGATGGAACTGAAGGACATTACGGAGGAAGAGTTTCCAAGTTCTCCCTCATGGGTTCATGGTCAGGCTAGGGGGTGAATTGGGGCAAGTGATTTTGATTACCCTATTCTATGGTTGGGACGAATGTGGTTATTCCCTTTGCCTTCCCGCTAACTGGTTCAGATATGTCTCCTATCCCTCTCTGTGTGATTGACCTTATATCTGATGTGATGTATTTATTAAGATTGAATCAGATTATTTCCCATCTTCTGTTGACTGATTTAGTAAGAGTTGTAGTGTGATTATTAAAACTAGTATGGATTTAATAATCCTAGGCGAAATCTGCCCATATAAATTGATGTATTTCTGCAAGTCTTTATAAATTGTAAATCGTTATTTTTTCTGCGAGAACTTATACACAGAGTTCATTTTTTTTTTAATTACAAACCTATGAATTCGAAAGAAAACAGGATCAAGTCAAGTTTATATACACCTATATTCTTATGTATTATCACTAGAACTAAAACTATATTCTTTAGAAATGTCAACATGTATTTATCAAACCTCGGTTTATGCATCTTGAATTTAAAAGTGCAAACTATTACCAGCAAGATAGATTTACGCCACACAGTAAAAACGTCTAAAGAGAATAGTCACGAACATAGATCTGTAAGTTTGTTCATATCGATTCATACAAATATATGTAAATAAGTAAACAACCAAAGGTCATATCTTAATACTCGACTCAGATAAAACTGTCCCTAAATTCTTTTAGCAGTAAAGCAAATAGGAATATTTTAGATCCATCATGATAATACGATATGCCCGAGTAAAAGAAATAAATTTTCCTTTTAAGAAAACAGTCCTTGAATATATAGATAATCCCTCCAAAACCTTTTATAACTATAAGTTTTGAATCATACATAGATTTAAAGAAAAATACAAAAGCGATGGCCTTAAATACCAAGTGTCGGTCTAAGATACATACAAACAGTGAAACGAGTTGTTTGATTAAGGAAACCAAGTGCCTTATCGAAAGCCTACAAATCAAAATTGATAACCATGTTTTGTCGGGTCTCCTGAGTGGTTAACAGTAAAGGAACTTGAATACCTTTTTATCGAAGACAAAGAGGAGGATTTGAAAATCTTTGCGAGTACAGAGGCCTAAAAGAGTTATCAATTCCGAGAATTAGTAATGTTCATAGGAAATAATAGAATACCAACAGATAATTACTATTAATGAAATATATCAGAGAATACTTAACTTCCGATTTGGTGGCCTCGCCCTTTTCTTTCGTTGTCGATTATCTCCTAGATGGACATCTGAGCCATGGGAGAAGCATGTAAGAAGGCTCTGATGGGTCCTCGCATCAACAAATCCCACCATTAGTGATTATACCAATACTATGAACGAAAACAAAATTTTAACAAAATAAAAATACAGTTACAACAAATTTAACATAGCAATTTAGATAATGGTATTGTCTTCTGTATTAAACAGACAAGTATATCAAGTTGCGACAAAGGCCAGTTTTGAATCAAGATATTACCCCAAGCTTTAAATCTCCGCAACCCTCCCCAAATAAAAACTATAGAAAGTAATGTGAGCAAACAGTCAACACAGGGCGTGACAGGGTCAGACCCCTACGAAGTCACCTCGCAACAATCGACATTACCAATATAGAAAAAATTGTTGGCGCAGAATCTTATTCGACGGAAGCATTACCCTTATAAAAATTACTCACTGAACTTTTTATTCAAAATACATATGCCATGAGGTTTATTCCAGGAATTGGGCGTGAGTATCTCTAAGTAGTATTGGCTTTTCTTTACCTAATAAGTAATGACTACAGCTTCATTGAAAATGGAACTAAGGGACCAAACGAAATGCCAAACAGAAGGATGCAACCATTGCAAAGGAAAGGCTGGGAGAAAAGGAGTTGTCACGCACAAGTACCCTAACCCTTTTAACACAAGAACAAATACCCGCATATATTTCGATCCTGGTCTCGTCCTGTAACTACCGGCTAAGAGCGTGAAGTAGAGTGATCTCAGGCAATACTGGACACCCTAAACTATTTTACCAGGGGGATAAACCGATGAATCTCTAAGATTTGAGAGTGAGGAGATAGAGTGATAAGGAATGCCCCATTCTTGGTACATTGAAAAGAAATACACGAAAAAACCGGTGAACAAACTGAAAGTAAAAAGGGCCCTTCACCGATTGGAAACACTAGACCTATATGTCTTTGGTTTTAAATTGCATAAAAGATTCATAATAAGAAAGAAAATCTTACTAGGTAAATGGGTCAGGTCAACTGGAAGGGATGAACAATGACCTCTAGTGCACATTTTTCTCCTCACCCAAAAGAGCCACCACAGAGCTGATATTGTTATCTCGAGAAGTCACAATGACGAGGAAAGGCTAGCCCAACTCTAAGTGAAGAGTGTACTATAAGAGTAAATGCCAAAGGACGCTGGGCCATGTGCTCGAACAAATTTTACACATTGGGAGTAGGGAAGGCTAGGTGGAGAGTCATCAAGGCTGGTGCGAGCAGGACCCTCACTAAACATAGGCACAAAGCCTTAACTCTTTCTGACAGATACTTTACTTCCCTTACCAACCAAGATATGAAATTAATGACAGTCATATCGTGTCCGACCAGTTGTAAGAATTTTAGTCACAAAAATAACTCATTCAGTTAGCTTACCCTTCCCTCTTCTCTATCGATGGAACGAACCTTTAATTACAAGATTAGTTGCATTGGACTTATGTGTTAGAATTGTTTGATTTTAAAACCTTATGTCAAATGACTACAAACGTATGAACACGCCTGAGCCTTAAGGGAAATTCATTTCAGTGAATCGGTCTTTGACAAATTAATAACACTAAATATGACTTGATACGAGTCACACAAAAATCTTAACTCTCATTGTTTGCATAGCTTGATGGGTATGCCTTACGACAGAGCAATGTTATACACTTGCGCACAACATGAAAATCCTTTTGTTTTAAGGAGATCGGGATTTGAATCCTAATAAACAACATATGCAAGTTAATATAGGTATAAGTAGTATTAAGATTTATAAGGAAATATATGTGTTGAAAGGTATTGTAACTTTTTGACATCCCACCTTATAAAGTATGAAGTAGGTTTTAAAAGATTATTGTCCTCATATAACAGATAGAATGTCGGTCTATTATGAAGGTAAACTTTAACATCTTGTTCTACAACTTTTATTAACGAGAAGTTGGAGGTTAATGTGCCAAAAGAAAAAACACAATTTTTTTTTTTTATGTCAATTAGAGGTACATGACATATGGTATCAGAGCATAGTTTACAACACTGGGCCTTGAATAGGGATACATTAATGCTTTGACATATATATTTTACTTATGCAAAACTAATAAAAACTTTTTTGTTACAAACATAATACTTTCTTGTTTCGTGTTAATCATGGCAGCTCAGAATGATGTAGAAATCAGGATGGAAGGAAATCCAGAACAGGAACCTCATGGAGACCCAAGGCAGAATAGTGACAAAAGATCTCCTACGAAAGTACTAGAAACAATGAGGAATATTATTGTTGAGCTGCAGGTTTTCGAAGCAGACAATGAGAAATTGAAGAAGGCACAACAGGAACAACAAGAGATAAATGAAGTCCTGTTGCGCATCATAGTAACCGAGAAAATCCCAAAGGATGATAACCATGACGAAGAGGTCAGCAAAAGGGCCTCCAAGAACTCTGGGCCAGAAATAGGAAAATGAGACAGTTCGTCGGAAGGAACACCTTCAGCCGAAGACAAAACTAAAATAGACAAAAAAAGAAAACAAGTGGACCACCTTGAAGGAGAATTAAAAAAAATTAAACTAGCCACCTTTGATGGAGAATCCAGGATAGGAGAAGAAGCTAAGGCATGGTTGTCGGACATCAAAAAATACTTTTAAATATACAACTATTCCAGCAATATGAAGGTCATAATGGCCATCTACAATCTGAAAGGGAAGGCCAACATTTGGTGGCAAGACCTGAAATTCGCCAAGGGCTTGAAGGAGAAATAGTCAGAATGGTTTGACTTTAAGAAGTATTTCAAAAAACAGTACCGTTCAGAAATGTATTATGAAAGGAAAATGAAAGAATTCTACGAGCTATGACTTGGACAGATGTCGATAGAGGACCTTATAAATAAATTCCTGGAGCTGCTAAGGTTTGTACCATACATCTAGGAGGATAAGGTAAAAATCCATTGATTCCTAAGTTGTTTACCACAGTCCTAGAGGGACATAATTGAGTTCGACAACCCCAAATCCTTGAGTGAAGTATTCAGGAAAGAATGAGTGTGCTATGACCAGTACAAACAACGAGTGGAGTTTTCCAAAACCTGGAAGGATAAGAAACAAGATCAAATTAACCAATGGAAGAAGGGATACCATCCAGCTCCGTATCATAATGCCACAAAAAGCTTTCCAAAAAAGGATTTTCACTCCAACCATCTGAATACGCAAGGCGGTGGAAAGCCGGTAAATTTGGGAACAAGAAAGTTTGGGGACAGCTCCCATGAGCCACTAAAGTGCTGGGAATGTGGAGAACCTCATCTAAGGAGGAATTTCCCATGTTTAATTTCAGCAAACAGAACTGGTGTTCATAATTTGAAGGAAGCCTCGACAGTGGCAGATGTGGGTAGAAGCTTGCATAAGATAAATGCATCCATAGATGGTCGACAAGCTGACCACTAGTCCTCGGTGGTAGAGATCAAAGGTAAATTCAATGACACTTGAATTTATGTTTTAATTGATCCTGGAGCTATGTTAAGTTATATTACCCCTGATGTAGTAGAGTCAAATAAACTTAAGAAATTGAAGCACGCAAAATCATGGCTTGTACAACTAGCAACAGGTACTAAACGGAAAGTAGTTGACTTTATTTTTTATTTTGAGTTCATCTTAGATGGTCAAAATATAAGGACCAATCTGAACATCCTACCACTAGGATCTTACAATATGATTATTGGGATGGATTGGTTGTTACAACACAAAGCAGTAATAGACTGTTATACAAAGGCACTTAGCTATAAAGATGATTTTGGCACTGTTAGAACAGCCCAAGGCATACCAAAACCTGTATCAGTCCGACAAGTTTCAGCAATGGAACTCAAGAAATGTATTAGAAAGGGATGTCAAGTTTATGCCATCCAAGTGACAAATCTATTAGAAAAAGAAGATAAGCCAAAGTTAGAAGAATTTGTTGTCCTATTTCAATTTAGAGACATGTTTGTGGATGAGATATCAGAATTACCTCCTAGAAGGGAAATAGACTTCTCCATAGACCTACTACCTAGTTCAGCCCCTATCTCAAAAACACCCTACTTAATGAGCCTGTCAGAACTGAGAGAATTAAAAATACAATTACAGGAATTGTTGGACAAAGAGTATATCAAACCGAGTGTCTCACCATGGGGGGAACTAGTCCTCTTTGTGAAAAATAAAGACGATACTCTAAGACTATGTATCGATTATATACAACTAAACAAAATGACTATTAAGAACAAATACCCCTTACCAAGGATAAATGATCTGTTCGATCAAGTTGGTGGGGCCAATATCTTTTCAAATTTGGATTTATGATCCGATTATCATCAAGTTTGGATAAAGGACGAGGACATAAACAAAACAACTTTTTGAACAAGATATGCACACTATGAGTTTGTAGTCATACCTTTCAGACTCACTAATGCGCCAGCCACTTTTATGTGCTTGATGAACAACATTTTCAGTCAGTACATAGACAAGTTCGTAGTAGTATTTATCGACGATATTATGGTCTATTCTAAAATGGAGGAGGAACATGATGAACACTTAAGAATAGTTATGAAAACATTAAGGAAACAAAAACTATACGCAAAATTCGACAAATCTGACTTTTATCAAAAGGAAATACAATATTTAAGACATGTCATTTCCTCAGAAGGTATTTCCGTAGACCTAGAAAAGATAAAAGCCATTATGGAATGTCTAGTACCTAAGGATGTGGTAGATATCCGGTGATTCATGGGAATCACCGGATATTATTGTAGATTTATAGAAGGGTTTTCCAAGATAGCCTACCCTATCACATCATTACAAAAGAAAGGGACCAAGTTTAACTGGTTAGAGAAGTGTCAAGAAAGTTTTAACAAACTGAAGGAATTATTGACAACTGCACCCATATTGAAGGTAGCAAACCCAGATAAAGACTTCACTGTATGTGTTGATGCAAGTAAAGAAGGACTAGGTGGTGTCCTAACTCAGGAAGGACAGGTTATTTGTTATGAGTCCCGGAAATTAAAATAACACGAATGAAATTATGTCACTCTTGACTTAGAATTGGCAGCGGTAATACATGCCTTAAAAATGTGTTGACACTACATAATGGGCAGAAAATTTCTACTATTGATGGATAATAGTGGGGTGACATATCTGTTTAACCAACCAGATTTTAATGCAAGGCAAGCAAGATGGCTAGCCTTCTTGAGCGAATTCAACTTTGATGTCAGACATATCAGGGGTAAGGAAAATAAAGTAGCAGACACTTTAAGCAGAAGAGTCCATGGGTTATTTGAGATAAATATCAGTAGGGAAGAAAGTGATCTAGAACAAAGGATAAGAACGACAAGTATTAACGATGGAAATTACACTAAGATGATGGCAAAATTTCAAAACAGTATCACAAACTCAGATAAATGAGATCTAAGTATCGAAAAGAAGGGACTATTACGATTTAAATACAGACTTTACATACCATATTCAACAGAGTTAAAATTAACAGTTTTAGATGAAGTGCATAAGAAACTGTATTTTGCCCATCCAGGTTACCAGAAAACAATAACAACACTTAGAAAATTATTTTACTGGCCTAATATGAAGGGAGAAACAACAAAGTACTTGGCTATATGTCAATATTGTCAATAGGTTAAGGCCGAGCACCAACACTCAGCCGGCCTATTATAGCCATTACCAGTACTAGAATGGAAATGGGAGACTATGTCACTAGACTTTATAATAGGTTTGCCTAAAACTCAGAAAACTGAATGATTCTATCATGGTCGATAAACTTAGTAAGTCTACACACTTTATTCCTGTAAAGTCTACTTTTAAAGCTATAAACATTGTTGAAATATTCATGAAATAAATTTTTAGACTGCATGGTATTCCTAAAATGGTGATTTCAGATAGAGACGTAAAATTTACATCTGCTTTTTGGAAGGAATTGTTTGTAGGGATAAACAGTAACTTGAATTTCAGTATGAGCTATCATCCACAAATGGATGGACAGACCGAAAAGACAAATCAGATCGTAGAGAATATGCTCTTCATGTACGTAAGAACAAAACCGAGCAAGTGGGAAGACTACCTGCACTTGGTCGAATTTGCATATAACAATGGGTACCAAACTTCGGCTAAGTTGATCCCTTTCGAAATATTGTATGACATAAAGTGTACGACTCCAATTAGCTGGGATAACCTGGCTGGAAGACTCATGGTTGGACCAGAAATGCTCCAAGAAATGGTAAACATGGTAAGAAAAGTACAACAGAACTTGAAATAAGCACATGACAGACAGAAAATCTATGCAAATATGAAAAGAAAACACTTGGAATTTCAAGTGGGAGACCATGTTTATTTGAAGGTCAAAGCCTAAAAAATCTCATTAAAGTTATGGAACTATGCCAAGATGACACCCAGGTTTTGTGGGCCCTTCGAGATACTAGCTCGAATTGGACCCATAGCATATCAACTTGCACTTCCAGCTACTCTAAGAATTCATAATGTATTTCACGTTTCTTTGTTGAAAAAGTATACTCATGACCCTACTCATATGATTGATTGGAACTTGGTGCAGGTGGAACCTTAAGGCAAGTTCCAGGTGGAACCCCTACGTATTCTGGACCGGAGAGAAATAGCACTTCGGAACAGAGTCGTCACTCAGGTAAAGGTGCAATGGAAGCACTTTAGTCTTGAGGAGGCCACTTGGGAGTTGGAGGCAGATTTGTGGAAATCTCATCAAATCTTGTTCCGAGAAAGGAATGAACATTGAGGATGGTTTTTTACTAAAGGGGGAAAGGATGTGACATCCCCCAAAATAAAATATTTTTGAAATTTAAATTTCTTGGAAATTCATTCCGTTTTTAGTAAATTCGAATTTGGAATTTTTTTTCCATTTATGGCAATTTCAAATTTTGAATTTAATAATTGTAATTAATTATTACGACTGAACCAACTAACTAGTTGACTATGACACTTGTATGAAAACATAATATTTTATATTGATTGTAGGAGCAAAAATGGAACAACCATGTTAAAATCAGTTGACCATGACTCCATGAGTGGGGAACATGTTGGAAACACCTCTGAGTTGATTATTACAAGTGGAAAATGAAGGATTTGGCCACTAGCAGCCCCTAAAAATCGGGGATTTAGAAAGATGCAAAAATCCCCAAGGGAGGGAAAAAAGACCTGGGCAAAGAGACTTGGTTTGATAACTAGCATATGGGAGGAGGCAGGACATTGCCAAGTATGCTGGAAAAGAGACTAATGATTTTTGTTTTCCTTTGTTGTTATGAACACTACAGAATGATTGTGAGGCAAGAGGAATGGGATGTAATTGAAGGCCATTGCAGAGGAAGAGTTTCCAATTCGCCCTCATGGGTTCATGGTCAGGCTAGGGAGTGAATTGGGGAAAGTGATTTTGATTACCCTATTCTACGGTTGGGAGGAACGCGGTTGTTCCCTTTGCCTTCCCGGTAATTGGTTCAGATATCTCTCCTATCCCTCTCTGCGTGATTGACCTTATATCTGATGTGATGTATTTATTAAAATTCAATCAAATTATTTCCCATCTTCTGTTGAATGATTGAGTCATAGTTGTAGTGTGATTATTAAAGTTAGTATGGATTTAATAATCCTGGGTGAAATCTAGCCATATAAATTGATGTATTTCTGCAAGTGTTTATAAATTGTAAATCGTTATTTTTGCTGTGAGAACTTATACACAGAGTTCATCTTTTTTTTAATTACAAACCTATGAATTCGAAATCAAACATGATCAAGTCAAGTTTATATACACCTATATTATTATGTATTATCACTAGAACTAAAACTATATGCTTTAGAAATGACAACATGTATTTATCAAACCTCGGTTTACGTATCTTGAATTTGAAAGTACAAACTATTACCAACAAGATAGATTTACTCCACATAGTAAAAAAATCTAAAGAGAATAGTCACGAACATAGATCCATAAGTCTGTTCATATCGATTCATACAAATATATGTAAATAAGTAAACAACCACAGGTCATATCTTAATACTCGACTTGGATAAACCTATCCCTAAATTCTTTCAGCAGTAAAGAAAATAGGAATATTTTAGATCCAACAAGATAAGACGATACACCTGAGTAAAAGAAAGAAATTTTCTTTTTAAGAAAACAGTCCTTCAATATATAGATAATCCCTCGAAAACCTTTTATAACTGTAAGTTTTGAATCATACAGAGATTTAAAGAAAAATACTGAAGCGACGGCGTTAAAGACCAAGTATCGGTCTAAGATGCATACGAACCGTGAAACGAGTTGTTTGATACAAAAACCCTTAAAGTGTTCAGTTCAACTGGAAAGAAATTTCCGTAGGAAAAACCTCCAAATTATCATTATTCTTGACTGTCGAACCTAAACTCAAGGTTACAAAAACTTTTCCTCTTTCCAAACTACTGTGGAAACCAAGTGCCTTATCGAATGCCTACAAATCAAAATTGATAACCCTATTTTGTCGGGTCTCCTGAGTGGTTAACAGTAAAGAAACTCGAATAACTTTTTATCGAAGACGAAGAGGAGGCTTAGAAAAATTTTGTGGGTACACAGGCCTGAAAGAGTTATCAATTCTGAGAATTAGTAATGTTCACAGGAAGTAATAGAATACCAACAGAAAATTACTATTAATGAAATATATCATAGAATACTTAACTTCTGATTTGGAGGCCTCACCCTTTTCTTTCCTTGTCGATTGTCTCCTGGATGGACATTTGGGCTGTGGAAGAAGCTCATAACAAGGCTATGATGGGTCCTCGCATCAGTAAAGCCCACCATTAGTGATTATACCAATACTGTGAACAAAAACAAAATTTTAACAAAATAAAAATACAGTTACAACAGATTTAACATAGCAATTTAGATAACAGTATTGTCTTCTATATTAAATAGACAAACATATCGAGTTGTGACGAAGGCCGGTTTCAAATCAAGATATCACCCCAAACTTTGAATCTCCACAACCCTCCCCAAAGAAAGACTATAGAAAGTAATGTGAGCAAAAAGTCAACATAAGGCGTGACAGGGTCAAACCCCTACGAAGTCACCTCACAACAGTCGGCATTACCAATAGAGGAAAAACTGCTAGCGCAGACTCTTATTCGACGAAAGCATTACCCTTATAAAAATTACTCACTGAACCTTTTATTCAAAATACATATGCCATATGGTTTATTCCAGGAATTGGGCGCGAGTATCTCTAAGTAGTATTGGATTTTCTTTACCCAATAAGTAATGACTACAGCTTCATTGAAAATGGAACTAAGGGACCGAACGAAATGCCAAACAGAAGGATGCAACCATTGCAAAGGAAAGGCTGGGAGAAAAGGAGTTGTCACGCACAAGTACCCTAACCCTTTTAACACAAGAAAAAAAACTCACATATATTTTGATCCTGGTCTCGTTCTGTAACCAGCGGCTAAGAGCGTGAAGTAGAGTGATCTCGGGAAATATTGGGCACCCTAAGCTATTTTACCAAGGGGATAAATCGATGAATCTCGGAGCTTTGAGAGCGAGGAGACAGAGTGATAAGGACTTCTCCATTCTCAGTACATTGAAAAGAAATACATGAAAAACTGGTGAACAAACTGAAAGTAAAAAGGGCCCTTCATCGATTGGAAACACCAGACCTATATGTCTCTGGTTTTAAATTTCATAACAAATTCATAATAGTAAATAAAATCTTACCAGGTAAACAAGCCGGGTCAATTGGAAGGGCTGAACAATGACCTCCAATTCACATTTTTCTCCTCACCCAAAAGAGCCACCGCAGAGCCGATATGGTTATCTCCATAAGTCACAATGATGAGGAAGATCTTTCTCAGCTCTAAGTGAAGAGTGTACTGCAAGAGTAAATGCCAAAGGACGTTGGGCCATGTGCTCGAATAGAGTTGACACATTGGGAGGAGGGAAGGCTAGGTGGAGAGTCATCAAGGCTGGTGTGAGAAGGACCCTCACTAAACACAAGCACAAAGCATTAACTCTTTCTGACAGATACTTTCCTTCCCTTACCAACCAAGATACAAAATTAATGACAGACATATCACGTTCGACCAGTTGTAAGCGTTTCGGTCACAAAACTAGCTCATTCAGTTAGCTTACCCTTCCCTCTTCTCTATCAATGGAACAAACCTTTAATTATGAGATTAGCTTCATAGGAATTATGTGTTAGACTTGCCTAATTTTAAAACCTTAAGTTGGATGACTACAAACATATGACCACGACTGAGCCTTAAGGGAAATTCATTTCAGGGAATCAGTCTTTGACAAATTAATATCACTAACTATGACTTGATATGAGTCACACCAAAATCTTAACTCTCAATGTTTGCATAGCTTGATGGGTATTCTTTATGACAGAGAAACGTTATACACTTGTGCAGAACATGAAAATCCTTTTGTTTTAAGGATATTGGGATTCGAATCCTAATAAACATCATATGCAAGTTAATATAGGTATAAGTAGTATTAAGATTTATAAAGAAATATATGTGTTGAAAGGTATTTTAACCTTTTGACATCCCACCTTATAAAGTATGAAGTAGGTTTTAATATAGTATTGTCCTCATATAACATATAGAACGTCGGTCTATAATGAAGGTAAACTTTAACATCCTATTCTACAACTTTTATTAATGAGAAGCTGGAGGTTAATGTGCCAAAAGAAAAAAACATAACTTTTTTTTTTTTATGTCAATTAGAGGTACATTACATATGGTATCAGAGCAGAGTTTACAACACTAGGCCTTGAATAGGGCCACATTAACGCTTTGACATATATATTTTACTTATGAAAAACTAATAAAAACTTCTTTGTTACAAACATAATACTTTTTTGTTTCGTGTTAATCATGGCAGCTCAAAATGATGTGGAAATCAGGATGGAAGGAAATCCAGAACGGGAACCTCATGGAGACCTAAGGCAGAATAGTGACAGAAGCTCTCCTATGGAAGTACTGGGAACAATGAGGAATCTTATTGTTGAGCTGGAGGTTTTCAAAGCAGACAATGAGAAATTGAAGAAGGCACAGCAGGAGCAGGAAGAGATAAATGAAGTCCTACTGCGCAACATAGTAACCAAGAAAATTCCAAAGGATGATAATCATGACGGAGAGGTCAGCAAAAGGGCCTCCAAGAACTCTGGGCTTGAAACAGAAAAAGGAGACAGTTCATCGAAAGGAACACCTTCAGCTAAATAAAAAACTAAAACAAACAGAAAAAGAAAACAAGTGGACCACCTTGAAGGATAATTTAAAAAAATTAAACCAGCCACCTTTGATGGAGAATCCAGGATAGGAGAATAAGTCGAGGCATGGTTGTTAGACATAAAAAAATACTTTCAGATCTACAACTATTCCAGCAATATGAAGGTCAGAATGATGATCTACAATATGAAAGGGGAGGCCAACATTTGGTGGCAAGACCTGAAATTGGCCAAGGGCTTGAAGGAGAAACAGTTAGAATGGTGTGACTTTAAGAAGTATTTCAAAAAAGAGTATCTTTCGGAAAGCTATTATGAAAGGAAAATGAAAGAATTCTACGAGTTACGATTCAGATAGATGTCGATGGAGGACCTTATAAATAAATTCAAGGAGCTTATAAGGTTCGTACCATACATCTGTGAGGATAAGGTAAAAATACAATGGTTCTTAAGCTATTTACCGCAGTCCTACAGGGACAGAATTGAGTTCGACAACCCCAAATCCTTGAGTGAAGTATTTGTGCTATGACCAATACAAACAGTGAGTGGAGTTTCCCAAAGCCTGGAAGGATAAGAAACAATATTGAATGAACCAGTGGAAGAATGGATGCCATCCATCTCCATATCAGAATTCCACAAAAAGATTTCCAAGAAAGATTTTTCACTCCAACTATCCGAATACGCAAGGCGGAAGAAAGCCGGTAAATTTGGGAACAAAAAAGTTTCGAGACAGCTCCCACGAGCCACTAAAGTGTTGGGAATGTGGAGAACCTCATCTAAGGAGGAACTATCCATGTTTAATTTCAGCAAACAGAACTTGTGTTTATAATTTGCAGGAAGCCTCGACAGTGGGAGACGTGGGTAGAAGCCTTCATCGGATAAATGCAGCCATAGATGGTCGACAAGATAACCATAAATCCTTGATGGTAGAGATCAAAGGTAAAATCAATGACACTCGAATTTCTATTTTAATTAACCCTTGAGCTACGTTAAGTTATATTACCCCTGATGTAGTAGAGTCAAATAAACTTAAGAAACTGAAGCATGCAAAATCATGGCTTGTACAACTAGCAATAGGTACTAAAAGGAAAGTAGTTGACTTTATTTATGATTTTAAGTTCAGCTTAGATGGTCAAAATATAAGGACCAATATGAACATCCTACTACTAGGATCCTATGATATGATTATCGGGATAGATTGGTTGGAACAACACAAAGAAGTACTAGACTGTTATACAAAGGTACTTAGCTATAAACATGATTTTGGCACTGTTAGAACATCCCAAGGCATACCAAAACCTATATCAGTCCAACAAGTTTCAGTGATGCAACTTAAGAAATGTATTAGAAAGGGATGTCAAGTTTATGCCATCCAAGTGATGAATCTATTAGAAAAAGAAGATAAGCCAAAGTTAGAAGACTTTGTTGTCCTACGTGAATTCAAAGACATGTTTATGGATGGGATACTAGAATTAACTCCTAGAAGGGAAATAGACTTCTCCATAGACCTACTACCCAGTTCAGCCCCTATCTCAAAAGCACCCTACCGAATGAGTCTACCAGAACTGACAGAATTAAAAATACAATTACAGGAATTGTTGGACAAAGAGTATATCAGACCGAGTGTCTCACCATGGGGGGAACTAGTCCTCTGTGTGAAAAAGAAAGACAGTACTTTAAGACTATGTATCGATTATAGACAACTGAACAAAATGACTATTAAGAACAAATACCCCTTACCAAGGATAAATGATATGTTCGACCAAGTTGGTGGGGCCAAGATATTTTCAAAGTTGGATTTATGATATGGTTATCATCAAGTTATGATAAAGGACGAGGACATAAACAAAACAACTTTTCAAACAATATATGGACACTACAAGTTTGTAGTCATACCTTTCAGACTCAATAATGCACCAGCCACATTTATGTGCTTGATGAACAATATTTTTAGTCAGTACTTAGACAAGTTCGTAGTAGTATTTATCAACGATATTCTGGTTTATTCTAAAACGGAGGAGGAACATGATGAACACTTAAGAATAGTTCTGCAAACATTAAGGAAACGCAAACTTTACGTAAAATTTGACAAATGTTACTTTTATCAAAAAGAAATACAATATTTAGGACATGTCATTTCCTCAGAAGGTATTGTCATAGACCCAAAAAAGATAAAAGCCATTATGGAATGGCCAGTACCTAAGGATGTGGTAGATATCCAGTCATTCATGGGAATCATTGGATATTATCACAGATTTATAGAAGGGTTTTCCAAGATAGCCTACCCTATCACGTCATTACAAAAGAAAGGGACCAAGTTTAACTGGTCAAAGAAGTGTCAAGACAGTTTTAACAAACTGAAGGAATTATTGAAAATTGCACCCATATTGAAGGTAGCAGACCCAGATAAAGAATTCATCGTATGTGTTGATGCAAGTAAAGAAGGACTAGGTGGTGTTCTAACTCAGGAAGGACACATTATTTGTTATGAGTAACGGAAATTAAAATAACAAGAGAGAAATTATGTCACTCGTGACTTAGAATTGGCAGCAATAATACATGCCTTTAAAGTGTGGCAACACTACATAATGGGTAGAAAATTTCTACTATTGACAGATAATAGCGGGGTGAAATATTTGTTTAACCAACCAGATCTTAATGCAAGGCAAGAAATATGGATAGCCTTCTTGAAATAATTCGACTTCTAGGTCAAACATATCAAGGGTAAGGAAAATAAAGTAGCAGATCCTTTAATCAAAAGAGTCCATGGGTTATTTGAGATAAATATCAGCAGGGAAGAAAGTGATCTGGAGCAAAGGATAAGGATGGCAGGTATTAACGAAGGAAATTACACTAAGATGATGGTAGAATTTCAAAACAGTATCGCAAACTTAGATAAACCAGATCTAAGTATCGAAAAGAAGGGACTATTACGATTTTAAAATAGACTTAACATACCAGATTCAACAGAGTTAAAATTAACAGTTTTAGATGAAGTGCATAAGAAATCGTATTCTAGCCATCCAGGTTACCAAAAAACAATAACAACACTTAGAAAAATATTTTACTGGCCAAATATGAAGGGCGAAACAACAGAGTACTTGGCTAGATGTCAAGATTGTCAACAGGTTAAGGCCGATCAACAACATCCAACCGGCCTATTACAGCCATTACCAGTACCAAAATGGAAATGGGAGACTATATCACTGGACTTTATAACAGGTTTGCCTAAAACTCAGAAAACAAAATGATTTTATCATGGTTGTAATCGATAAACTCAGTAAGTATGCACACTTTATTCAAGTAAAGTTTACTTTTAAATCTATAAACATTGCTGAAATATTCATGAAAGAAATTTTTAGACTGCATGGTATTCCTAAAATGGTGATTTCAGATAGAGACGTAAAATTTACATCCGCTTTTTGGAAGGAGTTGTTTGCAGGGCTAAACACTAACTTGAATTTAGTACAAGCTATCATCCAGAAATGGATGGACAGACCAAAAGGACAAACCATATCATAGAGGATATGCTCTGCATGTACGTAAGAACAAAACCGAGCAAGTGGGAAGACTACCTGCACTTGGTAGAATTTGCATATAACAATGGGTATGAAACTTTGGCTAAGTTGAGCCCTTTCGAAATACTGTACGGAAAAAAATGTACAACTCCAATTAGCTGGGATAACCTGGCTGACAGACTCATGGCTGGACCAGAAATGCTCCAGGAAATGGAAAACATGGTAAGAAAGGTACAACAAAACTTGAAAGAAGCACAGGACAGACATAAAAGCTATGAAGATCAGAAAAGAAGACACTTGGAATTTCAAGTGGGAGACCATGTTTATTTGAAGGTCAAAGCCTAAAAAAGCTCGTTGAAGTTAGGGGACTATGCCAAGTTGGCACCCAGGTTTTCTGGGGCCTTCGAGATACTAGCTCGAATTGGACGCATAGCATATCAACTTGCACTTCCAGCTACTCTAAGAATTCATAATGTATTTCACATTTCTTTGTTGAAAAAGTATATTCATGACCCTACTCATATGATTGATTGGAACTTGGTGCAGGTGGAACCCGAAGGCAAGTTCTAGGTGGAACCCCTACGCATTCTGGACCAGAGAGAAATAGAACTTTGGAACAGAGCCATCGCTCAGGTAAAGGTGCAATGGAAGCACTTTAGTCCTAAGGAGGCCACTTGGGAGTTGGAGGGAGATTTGTGGAAATCTCATCCAATCCTGTTCCAAGAAAGGAACAAACACTGCGGACAGTGTTTTACTGAAGGGGGAAAGGATATGACATCCCCAAAAATAAAATATTTTTGAAATTTAAATTTGCTGGAAATTCATTCCGTTTTTAGTAAATTCGAATTTGGAAAATTTTTGCCATTTATGGCAATTCTAAATTTCAAATTTAATAATTGTAATTAATTATTATGACTGTTGGGTAGGGATTTGATTTGACCCAACTAACTAGTTGACTATGACACTTGTATGAAAACATAATTTTTTATATTGATTGTAGGAGGACAAATGGAATAGCCATGTTAAAATCAACTGACCATGACTCCATGAGTGGGGAACATGTTGGAAACACCTTTGGGTTGATTATTACAAGTGGAAAATCAGGGATTTGGCCACTAGAAACCCCTGAAAATTAGGGATTTAGAAAGCTGCGAAAATCCCCTAGAGAGGGAAAAAAGACATGGGCAAAGAGAATTGGTTTGATAAATAGCATATAGGAGGAGGCAGGACGTTGCCAAGTATGATGGAAAAGATACTAACGATTTTTTTTTCCTTTGCTATTATGAACACTACGGAATGAGTGTGAGGCAAGAGGAATGGGATGGAATTGAAGGACATTGTGGAGGAAGAGTTTCCAAGTTCTCCCTCATGGGTTCATTGTCAGGCTAGGGGGTGAATTGGGCCAAGTGATTTTGATTACCCTATTCTATGGTTGGGAGGAACATGGCTATTCCCTTTTCCTTCCTGCTAACTAGTTAAGATATGTCTCATATCCCTCTCTGGGTGATTGACCTTATATCTGATGTGATGTATTTATTAAAATTGAATCGAATTATTTCCCATCTTCTATTGAATGATTTAGTCACAGTTGTAGTGTGATTATTAAAACTAGTATGGATTTAATAATCCTGGGTGAAATCTGCCCATATAAATTGATGTATTTCTGCAAGTCTTTATAAATTGTAAATTGTTATTTTTGTTGCAAGAACTTATACACAGAGTTCATTTTATTTTTAATTACAAACCTATGAATTCGAAAGCAGACAAGATCAAGTCAATTTGATGCAGGAGCATCGTTGGCAAGCGCACAGAGGCAGGACCACTCAACACATGTAAGTTCTTCCAGAAATTCAATGTTGACAGTTGCAGTCGATTTTGAAATTCGCCTTCACTCAACATCGGAATTCACCTTTGGAGGCACTCTTGAACCGGTGCCGAATTTTACCCTTTGAGGAACGTTTTGAAAATTGTAAACAGAGCAGGAGTTTCCACTTCGGCTCTAGAATGCGACTGCACTAATATAGTGTAGGATGAATTTTAGAGTAGGAAAGTAGCCAAGGGAAACCCTAGAAACATTTTTTATTTATGTAGAAGTTTACACACCTAGTTAGAGGAGAGATGGAATACAAAGAGAAATTAGCTGTAAGAGAGAACTGGGAGTTTGCAGGAGATCTCAATGTTTTTGAGTTATTGTAAATTTGGATGTATTCTATAGCCATTGGGAACTTGTGAATACAACAGAATGGAAAATTGATCCAAATGTATGGTGTGTGGACTGGGTGCATTTTCCTGTCTTTTCTGTTTACATGAACAAGGGGATGGAATGGTAAGTTTTTCCAGTTTCAATTGTTTCTCTTCATTGGAAGCTCTGCAAGGTGTGCATCGAGCTAGAGAGGAATGTAAGGAGATCAGAAGGAATTTATTTTTGAGAAATATCGTGGATCTGAGTTATTGAAATCCCTCAGATTTCAAGGAGTGCGTGGGAAAATGAAGTCTGAACCAGACAAATATTAGGAGGGATAACTCTTCGAAAAGTATTATCAAGATCTAGGAACTCATTCCTTGGAAGGAACGAAGACTGAGTTTTTGAAGACTTAGAAAATATTCTAAGTCTGAAGTGAGTAAAAGCTCAGGAGGAAGAATGTCGTTGAGCATTGGATCATGGTGGAAGATCCCGCAGACCATCCGATTTGAGGGAGAAGCACAGGATTTAATGCTACGTAGATCTAAGAGGGGAGATCCCAAAGATCTGAATGGATGGTAAAGAGTCCTTGAGGAGAAACGTTGAAACCCCACTAGCCATTGGATAAGGTAGAGCTACGAGGAGGTTAGCAATGAGGGTTGGTTGACGTCCAAAGTATTTCAACATTTCGGTATTTCAGTAACTAGGGATCCGAAGGACAGAGGAGCGGGATCCTTGCATCGCGATTCCTTGAATCACAAAATCTCGAAAGAACGAGTGCCAAGGCATTTTAGTATTTCGGTAAATGGGAATTCGAAAGACAAAGGAGCGAGACTTTTGCATCATGATTCCCCGAATCGCAAAATCCTGAAGGAATGAATGCCAAGACATTTTGGCATTTTGGCAACCAGGAGTACAAGGTTCAATAGTGTGGGACTCTCGACCGACGGAACCCCAAAAATATTGGAGCCGTCAGATCTCCGAAGGCCTAGAGCCATTGATCTGTTGTGGGGAATATTTCGCGATTTCGGCGACCGAGAAGAAGAGTGGACAACTCCACAAGATGAGAAGTCACAAAACGCAAAATGCTGAAATAAGTGTAGCCGTTGATCTGAGAGAAATTTGAATCGTAGATCTTGGGTCATCGGGATTTCGACATTCTAGCAACCAGGGAGTCCAAGGAACAATGATATCCCTTGCATTCTGATTTTTCAAAACGCGAAAACCCGAAGGAATAGGTGCTGGGAATTTTTGGCATTTCGAAAACTAGGGCTTCGAAGGACAAAGGGATGGGATGCTTGACTTGTGAAGTTCCAGTCCCCGATAAGCATCCTTTTTGGATTATTGCAAGGTCACGGCTCTTGGTCGTGTGTTGTGGGAGCTCATGCTTGGCACTTGAAAAATCCAACTGAGCATTTGTGGGGGACCCGTTGGTGTTTGGTCATTTTTGAAGGGTTCCAGTTTGGAACCAGAAGAGCCATTTTGGCTCCCGAACCAGAAGATCCTGATCGGGAGGTTACGTAGCCCTGAGGAGGGATAGGGGTCTGCATCAGGTGGTATCAAAGCCTCAGTTTTTCATCTGTAGACTTCAGGCGAAGGAGGGAAAGAAGGAGACAGAGAACTTGGAGTTGTACTCTGTGTGTGATAGATAGTCAACATAATGCCTCCAAGAAGACGAGAGCCACCTTTAGCCAACCGTGCTATAGAGAGGGAGATGCAAGAGCTTCCCGCCCGATTGGAAACAATGGAAGAAACACATATAAGAGCACCTAACGTTGGGGATGTCAGTGATGTAGAAAGTGACGAGGTTGAGGTTGAAGAAGCTGTAGGAGAGGATGTTGCAGAAGAACATTTGTTGAGAGCAGTTTCTAGATTGGGAGGCAGAGCTAAGATAGAGGTCCCCATGTACAAGGGAAATCTAGATGTTGAAGAATTGTTGGACTAGATAAGGTCCATGGAAAAACACTTCGACTATGAAGATGTCGATGAGGAGAAGAAGGTGAAGCAGACAGTCACTAGGATAAAAGGGCATGCAACACTATGGTGGGACAAACTGCAGGCTGAGAGGAGAAGTAAAGGAAAACATAGGATAAAGAGTTGGGATAGGATTGTTATAATATAGAAGATTGTGCTCATTTTACCATTGACGATACCCTCGTCACCAAACCATTGGTCGAAGCCACCCTATGAGCACCTTGACCTTGACCGAGAAGAGTATCCTGGTAGCAATCCAATAGCCAAGAGAGGCTAATGCACCAAGCAAGAAATAGAAACTAAGTTGAACAGATGATCCCACCCAGAAGCTAGTGCTCACTTTCCCAGCTCTCCCAGAAACTTGTGCACCAAAACTGCAACTGCCTGCGCAGATTTGGCTCTCTTTGCAACTGTTGAGATGATCAATAATGAGAACTGGTACCCTGTATTTATAGTGAACTGGGCAGGCTAACTGGGGTCGACTTCTCCTTCTAGTTATCAATAAAATCATTTTAAATGTATTTGTCCAGCCGACAACTTGTCTAGGGTTTCCTTCAATTCTTTGCTTCCTTCCGGAGGATTCTAGTCTCTTCATAGGTCACAAATAGAGGTTCATACCTCCTGAAGCTACCATAATATTAACACTCCCTCTTAGCTAGGGAGGTATCGTCTTGAGCACAATAGACCATTCAACTCGTAGAACTATGAGCACCATCATTATTATCCAACTGGATAATCTCCTATGACAACTTGTACAATATCAATTAATAGAACACACCTGTGTCTATTCAGGTAGTATGCAACTACTCAAACCGTGAAACATAATGAAAAATAGTGGAATAGATCCACCACAGTAGTATATCTACTGTCATATATTCTTCATAGAAAACATATGATAGCAACCTGCATAGAAATAATGTTATGATAAAAACTAAATCATCTGGGCCAATCTTTCACTCACGTCTGTGAGATCTGAAAGAATATCTGCCCTCAGTATAAAATATCAACAATGGGCTATCTTCCCTATTCTTCTCAAACAAGGAAGAAGGATTATTTATGATTTATGAGCCTGGACCATTTCTCACTCAGGGCCATTCTTCCTACATTAATTAAAGTGCACCTTGGACAGAATGTATAAACCCTAAGAAATTTTTGGACCATTCCTTACCCTGGGCCATTCCTCCTACACTAATTAAAGTAAACCTTGGAGAGAATGAATAAACCCTAAGGAATGATTGTCCCTGTATGTTGAGCCTGGACTATTCCCCACCCTGGGCCATTCCTCGGACACTAAACAAAGTGTAACTTGGAGAGAATCAGTCTTCCCTAAGGAATAACTATCCGAACCATTCCCCACCTTGGTCCATTCCTCCGACACTAAACAAAGTGTAACCTAGAGAGAATGAGTCTGCCCTAAGGAATGTATGTCTTGCATCAACCTCCAAAATAGAACATTCTTTGAAATTGCTCACAACTGTGAACTTCGAAAGAATGACTGCCCGGTGAGGTGGACCATTCTACTTGACCACTACTCAGAGTGACTACCAAGAAGAATGAATGTCCTATACCACTCCCCATGTTAACCACAATGGAAATTAGTTGTCTATGATACATCAACAATCAATTTGCCTCCCATGTTAACTACAATGGGAAGTCACTGCCCATCAGAAATCTCAATCCACTTTCTGAACAGGAAAGCATCTTTCCAATCTAGACTAATTTTCAATTATAAAAATAAATAATGTTTTCAGTGCTCCCTCCTAACTGGAGAGTTATTTAAATCACAAAAATAAATGTTCTTCAAGAATAATTTTCCGTACCTTCTCTAGCTTGGAGAATCTTCTCTTTCATCTAAGGGAGTTATTTCCATGATCCCCATCTTCTCTCGGAAATATGCAAACTTGATTCTGGATAGAGGTTTTGTCAGAATATTTGTTTTCTACTCATTAGTGGGGATATACTTGAGCTTTACCTCTCCTTCTTTGACTTTATCTCAAATAAAGTAGTATTTGATCTCAATGTGCTTCGACCTTTCATGAAACATTGGATATTTGGATAATCTTATGCAACTCTGATTATCACAATATATTATGGTTGATTCTAGAGTCTGATCAAATAAGTCGGAGATTAACTTCCTTAGCCATACTTCTTCTATGCATGATTCACAAGCTACCATATACTCTGCTTATGTTGTACTGAGTGCGACAGACGTTTGTTTCCTACAGACCCAAGATATCATAGCGGAGCCCAAGATGAAACACATACCTAAGGTACTCTTTCTATCTTCTACACTTCCTGCCCAATCAGAGTCTGTGAATCCATGAAGTTGGATGTCACTGGATGCGGTATATCTCAAGACATGGTTTATTGTCCCATGAATATATCTTGGGACATGCTTTGTAGCTATGCAGTTCTCTTGTCTAGGTTCCACCTAGAACTAACTTAATGTATTTACAACAAAGCAAATATCTGGTCGAGTATTTACCAAATACATCAATGATCCAATTAGCTGTCGATATAGAGATGGATCTACTGGATTGGAATATGGGACTTTAAATTTTCTTATATCCACATTCATAGGAGTGTCCATGGACTTACAGTCCATCATTCCAAACTTCTGAAGGATCTTTATTGCGTATTTTTCTTGTCCAAGGAATACTTCACCATGCTTCTGCCATACTTGTAGTCCCAAGTAATAATGCATGAGTCCTAGATCTTTCATATCAAATTCAGAAGATAATTCCTTCTTGCACTGGATGATTAGAGATTCTTCACCTGTTATGAATAGATAATCAACATATAATAGTAGAATCACAGGTGCATTATCCACGACTTTGTAATAAAGGTTTGGATCTGCATGACTTTTGGAGAAACCAAGTCTTGTTAGATAGCTTTCCATTCTGGCGTACCAAGACCTTGGAGCTTGCTTGAGTCCATATAGAGCTTTCTTCAATATGCAAACATGAGTGTCTCTGGAATGTACATCGAATCCTTGAGGTTGTTCAATATACACTTCTTCTTCAATAGCTCTGTTGAGAAAGGTTGTCTTAACATCCATCTGTTGTAGATTCCATCCCATGGAAGTGGCAAGAGATATGATAGCTATAATGGAGGTATACCTTGCCACTGGAGAAAAAGGTTTCATCATAGTCCTCTCCCTCCTTCTGGGAGAACCCTTTGGCCACAAATATTTTCTTATATTTATCCACGCTTTCGTCTGCTGCATGTTTGATCTTATATACCCATTTTGAGGTTACCACTGATTTCTCTTTAGGTCTGGGTACAATTTCCCATACTTCATTTTTCATAATGGACCGATGTTCTTCCTCCATATATTCTTTCCATTGTCCCTTTTTAACTACTTCTTCAAATGTAGTAGGTTCTTCATCTAGAAGCTTTGTCATGTATGATGCATAACTTGAGAATCTTTTCGATCTTTTACTCTTCCTGGATGTTCCTTCTGGAACCTTGATTCTTTCTGCGTCTTGTAATGTGGCTTCAAGCCAAGCTGGTCATTTCTTGTTTTCTGGTATGATATTTGGATCAATATTCTCACATGGCTCCATAGGGTGATCAGGTTGATCCTTTTCATTATTTTCATTTTTTGTGTTTTCTTCATTTGGTTATTCAATTTCTTCTTCTTCTATAATTTCTTCAATAGATTTTCTGAAGGCCATACTTTCATTGAACATTACGTCTCTGCTTAATTCTATTTTGTGTTGTTCTGGAATATATATTCTATAGGATTTGGGTGAGTCAATATATCCCACAAATATCCCCTTCTTTCCTAAGGGTTCTAGTTTGTTCCTTTTATCTTTGGGAATATGAGAGTAAACTAGACATCCAAATATTGTTAGATTTTCTACGTTAGGATTCTTACCTGAGAATGATTCTTCTGGTGCCATGTCCTTCAATATGCGATGAGGGCTTCTGTTTTGTACATATATTTCCGTCATTGTTGCTTCTCCCCATAGAAACATGGATAGATCTTGATCATTCAATAGGGATTTTACTATTTCTTCGATAAATCTGTTCTTTCTTTCTACTACACCATTTTGTTGAGGATTATGAGGAACAGTTAGCTCCCTCCTAATCCCTACCAATTTGCAAAATGCAATGAAATCCCTCAAGGTGTATTCTCCTCCATTATATGTTCTTAATGTTTTGATCTTCTTGTTCGTAAGGTTTTCTATTTCTGCCTTAAATTATTGGAACTTGTTGAATACTTCATCTTTTGATTTTAGTAGATACAACCACGTCATTCTTGAATAATCATCTATGAAGGTTATGTAGTATAGATATCCTCCTAGAGATCTAACTTGAATTGGACCGTAAACATCTGAGTGTATTATATCTAGGATTTCCTTGGATCCGTTGTTGTTGCTTGGGAATGGTTTCTTGATATTCTTCCCAAGGGCACAGCCTTTGCAAATTCCTTCGTGTGTGGATTTCAATTCTGGTATTCCTTCAACCATTTTTCTAAGGAAAGGTAATTCTTGATAATTGATATGAGCGTACCTTCTATGCCAAATATCATTAGGTTGACTTCATCATGTACTAGAGCTTCTTCATTTCATTCTAGTAGTCTATACAGATTTTCTTCACATCTTCCAATAACCCTAGCATCTTCTATGCTGGAATTATTAGGCCATGATAACACCTTTCCATCCATGAAGACTATTATGTTCCCTTTGTCTTCTAAACATGATATTGATATAAGATTATTTTTTAAACTAGGTACATATAAAACATTTCTTAAGTGAACATGATTACCTGATTCCAATTTGACAGAGGCTTGTCCAAATCCTTCGATGGGGTAAGTGATTTTGTCTCCAAGATCTACTTTGTACGATGTCTTTCTCTCATTTAGATTTGAGAGTCTAGCTTGATCTCTCATCATGTGCCTGGAAGCTCCATTGTCGATTATCCACATATCATCTTCAATTGTCCCAGTAAGTGTTGAGTAGTGTAAGAGACTGATTGTTTCACACATGTCTTCGGTTGACTAGTAATTGGTCATGCCTTGATCCAAAACTTCAACTTCGTCATTTCTATCTTTTGAGAGAGTCAATATGTGCATTGATTTAGGGTGCATCAGAATATCTTCTTATTGAGCGATATTTCGATAACAAGGTGTCGGATCTAAGAATTAGGGTTTCTGCAACTATGTCTGCTAGTAACCCTAGCTGTAGTGCTTTGGAAACTGCTCTTGCTAGTAACCCTAGCAATAGTTCCTCAACAAGCTCAATATCTAGCAGCTATGTTTCCTTCCAGTGTTTTAGGCTGATTGAAGGGGTGTGGGCCCATAACTTGTTAGAATATAGAATATTGTGCTTGTTTTACCATTGACGATACCCTCATCACCCAACCACTGGCCGAAGCCACCCTCTGAGCACCTTGACCTTGACCGAGAAGAGAATCCTGGTAGAAATACAATATCCAAGAGAGGATAATGCACCAAGAAAGAAATAGAAACTAAGTTGAACAGATGATCCCAACCAGAAGCTAGCGCTCACTTTCCCAGCTCTCCCAGAAACTTGCGCACGAAAACTGCAACTGCCTGTGCAGATTTGGCTCTCTCTGCAACTGCTGAGATGATCAATAATGAGAGCTGACACCCTGTATTTATAGTGAAATGGGAAGGCTAATTGGAGCCAACTTCTCCTTCTAGGTATCAATAAAATCATTTTAAATGTATTTGTCCATGCAACAACTTGTCTAGAGTTTCCTTCAATTCTTTGCTTCCTTCCGGAGGATTCTAGTCTTGTCATAGGTCACAAATAGAGGTTCATACCTCTCAAAGATACCATAATATTAACAAGGATGGTAGCCAAATTGAAGGCTAACTTCATACCCAAATACTACCAGATCAATCTGTTTAGGAAGCTATAGAACCTGAGACAGAAAGGGATGACGATCAAGGAGTACACTGAAGAGTTCTACTGACTGAACATCAGAACCAGAAAAAGGGAGAGAGACGAAGAAAGAGTCACCAGATATATAAATGGCTTGAGATATGAAATCCAACACAAACATAGCATGATGTCAATAAGAACTGTGGAATATGCTTATCAGTTTACGCTGAATTCAGAAGAGAAGCTGGCCAGAAAACATAACTAGCGAGGAAGAGGTAAAGGCTCGATCCCAAGCAAAATCAAGGGATTTAACCATGACAAAGCACATCAGTCTAAGGATGAGGCTAAGAAACCAAAAAATCACTCAGAACGAGGAGGAGGTTCACGAGGGAGACAGAGTGGTGGAAAAAACTCTTCTAGAGGAAGAGGCAGAGGAGGAGTAAGGTGCTACAACTGTGGAAAGATAGGGCACATGTCTTGGGAATGTCTAGAGAAAAAGAAGGAAGGAGGAGAAGCTCACATTTCATAAGCACAACAAAGAGATGTTGAAGAAAAAGGAGCAGAGGATGGAGCATCCCTGATGTTGAGAAAATTTCTCTTAAAGCCAGAGGCAGAAATTGAAAAGCCAGTGCAAAGAAACAGTCTCTTCAGTAAAACTTGCAAGACTGAGGATAAAGTATGCAAGGTAATAACTGATAGTGGGAGTACTAAAAAACTAGTATCCACAGAGATGGTGTAGAAATTGGAGCTGAAAATAACTACACATCTAAGGGCATACAAAGTCTCATGGCTGCAAAAAGGACACCAGTTAATGATCGCTAAACAACGCCTAGTTGAAATTAAAGTAGGAGTATATAGAGATGAAATCCTATGTGATGTAATTCCCATGGATTTATTCCATATTCTGTTGGGAATACCATGGCAGTTTGACAGAAATGTCATTCACAATGGAAGGAAGAATACATATACATTAGAGAATAATGGTAGGACACGTATGTTGCTACCAATGGAGGAGAAGAGAGTGAAAGAGGAAGCCAACACAAGCATAGTTGTCATGAGTGGAAAGGAACTCCTGAAATAAGTTAAGGAAGAACAAGAGATGCAGGTCACTATGGTGAGGAAGCCCAGAGTCATCCTTATGAGTACATCAGTGGATGATTTACCTGAAGAAGTTGAGAAGATGCTGGATAATTTTGTTGATATAGTGGTGGATGAGCTGCTAAACTCATTGCCACCCATCAGCAGTATCAGTCATCATATCGACTTGATACTAGGAAAAATCCTGCCAAACAAAGCAATGTACAGATTAACACCTCGAGAAAATGAGGAGGTGAAGAACCAAGTCCAAGATTTTTTGGATAAGGGTTTGGCCAGAGAAAGTTTGAGCCCATGCGCAGTACCAACTGTGTTAAGCCCAAAGAAAGATGGATGATGGAGAATGTGCACAGACTCTAGATCCATCAACAAGATCACCATTAGGTACAAATTTCCTTTACCGAGAATGGATGACTTAATGCATTACTTAAGTGGAGAAAATTTCTTTTCTAAGATAGATCTGAAAAGTGGATATCACTAGATCAGGATGAGAGAAGGTGATGAGTGGAAAACAACCTTTAAGATGAATGAAGGTCTATATGAGTGGTTGTTTGTGTCATTTGGCTTAACGAATGTCCCAAGTACTTTTATGAGGTTGATGAATGAAATTCTGAAAGATTTCATTAGCAAGTTCGTGGTTGTATATATGGACGATATACTGATTTTTAGCAAGACTAAAGAGGATCATTTGAGGCACCTAATGCTAGTAATGAGGAGGTTACAGTAGGAGAAGTTGCTAATCAATTTGAAGAAATCCTCTTTTATGAAGACAAAACTCATTTATTTGGGTTTTGTGATCTCTTCGAATGAACTAAAGATGGATCCAGAGAAGGTGAAAGCGATCAGAGAATGGCCATCACCAAGGAGCATGTTCGAGGTAATGAGCTTTCATGGTTTAGAAAGTTTTTATAGAAAGTTCGTTAGAGACTTTAATGGGATTTGTGCACCCATGATGGATAAAGTAAAGAAGTAGAATAAGTCTTTTAAATGGACATAGGAGGCCGAAAAGAGCTTCAATATACTAAAGGAGAAGATAACAGAATGACCAATCCTAGTCTTGCTGAATTTTGAGAAGATATTTCAGGTAAGATGTGACGCAAGTGGAGTTGCAATAGGAGCAGTTCTGAGTCAGGACAATCAACTTGTTGCCTATTTCAGCGAGAAGCTGAATGAGACTAAGAGGAAATACTCCACATATGACAACGAATTTTATGCCATAATTCAAGCATTGAAGAAATGGAGGTATTATCTTGTCCCGCAAGAGTTTGTCTTGTACAACGATAACCAAGCTTTACAATTGATAACCCGATAGGAAAAACTAAATCAGAGGCATGCAAAATGGGTTGAATTTATGCAAAATTTTACTTTTTTCATAAAACATATTGCTGGGAATACTAACAAAGTTGTCGATGCGTTAAGCAGGAGTTGTTTAATTCTGCAGGAATTCCAGGTGAAGACCTTGGGGTTTGAACACCTTAAGGATATGTATTGTGATGATACAGACTTCAAGGAGGCCTACGAAGCATGTACAAGCCCTGTACTGAGAGATAGAAGTCAGTGGACATAGTATATGGTTCAGGAAGGATTGTTGTTCAGAGGAAATCAATTGTGCATACCAAGATTCTCAATGAGGGACAATCTTCTGAAGGAGAAGCATAGTGGATGATTGGATCGACATTTCGGCCACGATAAAACATTTGCACAGTTGAGAAATTCATACTATTAGCCAAGTATGAGAACATAGGTGATAATTTTTGTGAACAAATGTAGGATCTGCCAACATGCAAAGGGGAAAAGACAGAACACTGGATTGTATCAGCCATTGCCAGTACCAGAGAGGCCTTGGGATGCAATAAGCATGGATTTCGTGTTGGGATTACCAAGAACAAAAAGGGGATTTGATTCCATATTTGTGGTGGTGGATAGGTTTTCAAAGATGGCACATTTCATCCCATGCCAGAAGACCAGTGATGCAACACATGTTGCAAATTTGTTTTTCAGAGAAGTTGTGAGACTTCACGACCTACCTAGGAGCATTGTCTCAGACAGAGACACAAAATTTGTTGGTCACTTTTGGAGGAATTTGTGGAAGAAGATTGGGATAGATTTGTCCTTCAGCCCATCTTATCACCCTCAGACAGATGGGCAGACTAAGGTGGTAAATAGAAGTTTGGGAAACTTATTGAGAAGCCTGGTTACTGAACACCATAACCAGTGGGATCAGATTCTGCCACAAGCAGAATTTGCATACAATGACTCACCAAATAGAAGCACTGGAAGGATCCCATTCCAAATAATCTATGGAATGCAACCCAGAGGAGTGTCTAAGCTAAGGGACTTGGAACAGGGAGAGATCAGAAGCGCTGGAGCAGAGGATTTTTCTATTGAGATGGAGTGACTCCATAGCTAGATCAAAGGATAGTTGGAGAGTTCTAATAAAAAATACAAGCATAGAGATGATCAACATCACAGGGAACTTCAATTTGAAGTGGGAGATCAGGTTTTAGCACATCTCAGGAAGGAAAGATTCCTTAGGGGAACATATAACAAATTGAAGATGAAAAAGATAGGACCCTGTAAGATCTTGAGGAAGTTTGATGCAAATGCCTACGAGATCGAGCTACCAGATGGTGTGGGAATTTCACCCATATTCAATGTTTTAGACTTGTACCCTTACAGGAAAGATGATGCAAAAGGGTCAGAATATCAAGGAAAGATCTAGTGGGAGAAACAAATGGCTATGGCAGAAAATCCACAGATGGAGAAAATTCTGGATCAGAGGATTGGCAAAAAAACCAGGAGGAAGACTTATTTTGAGTATCTGGTCAAATGGAAGGGACACCCAATAGAAGATGCCAATTGGGAAAATGGAGCCACTATCCAAAAGCAGGGAAAATCAGTAGAGGAGCTCATGGACATGAGTCCATGAATTTTTGTCAAGGGGAGTATGATGCAGGAGCATCATTGGCAAGCACGCAGAGGCAGGACCACTCAACACATGTGAGTTCTTCAAGAAATTCAACGTTGACAGTTGCAATCGATTTTGAAATCCACCTTCACTCACCACCGGAATTCACCTTTGGAGGCATGCTTGGACCAATGTCAAATTTTACCCTTTGAGGCACATTTTGAAAATTGTAAATAGAGCAGGAGTTTCCACTTCGGCTCTAGAATGTGATTGGACTAAGATAGTGTAGGATGAATTTTAGAGTAGGCAAGTAGCCATGGGAAACCCTAGAAACATTTTTTATTTATGTATAAGTTTACGCACCTAGTTAGAGGAGATCTGGAATACAGAGAGAAATTAGTTGTAAGAGAGAACTGCAAGTTAGTAGGAGATCTCAGTGTTTTTGAGTTACTGTAAATTTGGATGTATTTTGTAGCCATTGGGAACTTGTGAATATAACAGAATGGAAAATTGATCCAAATGTATGGTGTGTGGACTGGGTGCATTTTCCTGTCTTTTCTTTTTACATGAACAAGGGGATGGAATGGTAAGTTTTTCCAGTTTCAATTGTTTCTCTTCATTGAAAGATCTGCAAGGTGTGCATCAAGCCAGAGAGTAACGTAAGGAGATCAGGAGGAATTTCTCTGTGAGAAATACCGTGGATCTGAGTTATCGAAATCCCTTAGAATTCAAGGAGTGCACGGGAAATCAAAGTTTGAACCAGACAAACCTTAGGAGGGATAATGCTTTGGAAAGTATTATCGAGATCCATGAACTCATTCCCTAGAAGGAACGAAGACTGAGTTTTCGAAGACTTAGAAAATATTCTAAGTCTGAAGTGAGTAAACGCTGAGGAGGAAGAATGTTGTTGAGCATTGGATCGTGGCAGAATATCCCGCAGACCGTCCAATTTGAGGGAGAAGTGCAAGATTTAATGCTATGTAGATCTAGGATGGGAGATCCCGAAGATATGAATGGATGGTAGAGATTCCTTGAGGAGAAATGTCGAAACCCCACCAGTTGTTGGATAAGGTAGAGTTGCGAGGAGGTTAGCGGCGAGGGTTGGTTGACGTCCAAAGAATTTCAACATTATGGTATTTCGGTAACCAGGGATCCAAAGGATAGAGGAGAGGGATCCTTGCATCGTGATTCCCCGAATCGCAAAATCTTGAAAGAATGAGCGCCAAGGCATTTCGGTATTTCGATAATCGGGAATTCGAAAGATAGAGGAGCGGGACTCTTGCATTGTGATTCCACGAATCGTGAAACCCCAAAGGAAATAACGCCAAGACATTTCAACATTTCGGCAACTCGGAGTACAAGGATCAACAGTGTGGGACTCTTGACCGATGAAACCCCAAAATGATTGGAGCCATCAGATCTCCGAAGGCCTAGAGCCATTGATCTGTAGTGGGGAAGTTTTCATGATTTTGGAAACCAAGAAGAGGAGTGGACAGCTCCACAAGACGCGAAGTTGCGAAACACGAAATGTCAAAATAAGCGTAGCCCTCGATCCTAGAGAGATTTGATTCGTAGATCTCGGGTCATCGAGATTTCAACATTCCAACAACCGGGGAGTCCAATGAACAGAGATATACCTTGCATTATGATTTCGTGAAATGCGAAAACTGGAAGGAATAGGTGTTGGGACTTTTTGGCATTTCAGAAATCAGGGGTTCAAAGGACAAAGGGACGGGATGCTTGACTTGTGAAGTTTCGGTCCCCGATAAGCGTCCTTTTTGGATTAGCGCAGGGTCACGGCTCTTGGTCGTGTGTTGTGGGAGCTCATGCTTGGTGCTTGAAAAACCCAACTGAGCATTTGTGGGGGACCTGTGTCTGTGTGGTTGTTTTCTAAGGGTTCCAATTTGGAACCAGAAGATCCATTTTGGCTCCCGAACTAGAAGATCCTGATCGGGAGGTCGCACAGCCCTGAAGAGGGATAGGGGTATGCATCACAAGTTTATATACACCTATATTATTATGTATTATCACTAGAACTAGAAATGTATACTTTAGAAATGACAACATGTATTTATCAAACCCCGGTTTACGCATCTTGAATTTGAAAGTGCAAACTATTACCAGCAAGATAGTTTTACCCCACACAGTAAAACCATATAAAGAGAATAGTCTCAAACATAGATCCGTAAGTTTTCTCATATCGATTCATACAAATATATGTAAATAAGTAAATAACTACAGGTCATATCTTAATACTCGACTCATATAAACCTATCCCTAAATTCTTTCAGCAGTAAAGAAAATAGGAATATTTTAGATCCATCAAGATAATATGATACGCCTGAGTAAAAGAAAGAAATTTTCTTAGAAAGAAATTTTCTTTTTAAGAAAACAGTCCTTCAATATATAGATAAACCTTCTGAAACCTTTTATAAATGTATGTTTTTAATTGTACAGAGATTTAAAGAAAAATAATGAAGTGACGGCCTTAAAGACCAAGTGTCAGTCTAAGATACATATGAACAATGAAACAAATTGTTTGATACAAAAACCTTTACAGTGTTCAGTTCAACTGGAAATAAATTTCCATAGGAAAAACCTCCAAATTATCATTATTCTTGACTGTCGAACCTAAACTCAAGGTTACAAAAACTTTCCCTCTTTCCAAACTACTGTGGAAACCAAGTGCCTTATTGAACGCCTACAAAACAAAATTGATAACCATGTTTTGTCGGGTCTCCTGAGTGGTTAACAGTAAAGGAACTCGAATACCTTTCTATTGAAGACGAAGAGGATGCTCTGAAAATATTTGCGGGTACAAAGGTCTGAAAGAGTTATCAAATCTTAGAATTAGTAATGTTCACAGGAAGTAATAGAATACCAATAGATAATTACTATTAATGAAATATATCAAAGAATACTTAACTTCGGATTTGGTGGCCTCACCCTTTTCTTTCCTTGTTGATTGTCTCATGGATGGACATCCGAGCTGTGGGAGAAGCACGTAACAAGGCTCTGATGGGTCCTCGCATTAGCAAAGCCCACCATTATCTCACACATATCAAGGTATTTGGTTGTGATGCATATGTTTATGTTCCAAAGGAAAATATGAGTAAGCTAGATAAGAAGGCTCAAAAGTGTATCTTTATTGGATATAAAGATGGTCTCAATGGTTATAATCTTTGGAACCCAGAAACTAAGAAGGTAGTGTATAGCCGAGCTGTGGTATTTAGATAAATGAAGGATGTTTTTAAACAGGAAGTCCTACCAAGTAAGGAAGAACCAAAGAAAATAGAATTTGATTTAAAGGATGATGAATCAGACTCTACAGAAGAACAAGAATCAAAAGAATAAGATCCTCATACTCTAGTATTGAGGAGATCGGTTCGAGAAAGAAGGCTACTGGAAATGTATACTTCATCGGATTTCCGTTCAAATTTTGTTTTGTATATTACTGATGATGATTCTAGAACTATCGGGGAGGTAGTGGATTCAGAGGATGAAAATCTTTGGGAAAAGGCCATGGACGAAGAAATGGAAGCCTTATATAAGAATGCGGCTTGGGATCTAGTGGAGTTAGAAATCTCATTGGAAGCAAATGGGTATTTGAAAATAAGTTCAATGCATAAGGAAAAGTGGAGAAATACAAAGCTCGGTTAATAGCAAAGGCTTATTCCCAGGTTGAGGGAATTGATTTTGGTGATATCTTTTCTCCTGTTGCCAAGTTAACCTATATAAGATTTATGTTATTTGTTGTTGTTATATTTGATTTTGTAGTAGAAAAAATGGATGTGAAGACAACATTCCTACATGGGGATTTGGAAGAATAAATCTATATGAAGCAACTAGAAGGTTATGTTGTGAAGGGAAAGAAGGGGTTGGTATGCAAGATAAAAAAGTCCCTGTATGATTTAAAAAAATCACCAAGGATGTGGTATAAAAAAATTGATACTTATATGTTGGGACTTGGCTTCACAAGAAGCAAAGAGGATCAATGTGTGTATTTTAAATTAATTGGTTATCATTTGATTTATTCAGTCTTGTATGTGGATGACATGTTGTTGATAGGAAGCAACAAGGATATTATCCAAGATGTCAAAACTCAGTTGTCCTCTAAATTTGACATGAAGGATCTCGGTGCTTCAAATTTCATTTTGGGAATGGAAATTAAAAGAGATAGGAAAAAGAGGAAACTCTGGTTAAATCAAAGAAAATATGTCGAGACAATATTGCAGAGGTTTAATATGAAGGAATGTAAATTGGTCAAGGTATCTATTCCTGTGGGTGTAAAGTTGTCTGGGGATCAGTGTCCCAAGACACATGAAGAGGAGGAGGGCATGTCTCGTGTTCCATATGTGAGTGCAATTGGAAGTTTGGTGTATGCAATGGTATGTACTAGACCAAACATTGCACATGAAATGGGATTTTTGAGCAGGTATATGTCAAAACTAGGGAAGGATCATTGGACAACAATAAAATGGGTTTTTAGGTACTTACATGGCACTTCTAGTTATTGATTGTGCTACCAAGGAAGACTAGGATTTGACAGAGTGGTGGATATACATGGATTTGTGGATGCAGACTTGGCTATAGATATAGATCGTAGGAGATATACAAGTGGGTATGTGTTTAACCTGTTTTGAGGAGCAATAAGTAGGATGAGCAAAAAACAAGTCGTAGTAGAACTTTCAACTATAGAAGTTGAATACATGGCAACCACTCATGCAAGTAAGGAAGAAGTGTGGTTACTGTTGGTTGTGGAGCCTGATTATCTTCCTGATTCAGAGGTCCTTTCTTTCAGCCATGTTTATACCCCATGAAGTATTTACACCCCAGAAATATGTATAGTCTTCCACGCGGGGGAGTGTAGAGGGGGGGTACCCCCTCTGTGGGGTCTAGGGGAAAGCGGGCCCCTAGCGGGGGTTCAGGGGAGAAGCCCCCAAAGAAAAAATTGCCTTGTAAATGTATATTGTAATTTCATTGTAAATATGGACCATTCATTATAAGGTCGCAGATCTAACGGTAGAGATTATGTTAGGGTTTTTTTCCCTAGAAGGCAACCCTCTTTTATGAGGGAAATGTATTGCGGCTATGGTTGATGGTGAATATTGTATTCTAAGATAGGAGACTATGAGAGAAAGAAGAGGAAGTTACAACAGGTTTGTTGTAGGTTGTATCCCTTCATATGCTGGATAATAATAAAGGAAGGACCTAGCAATTTCTCTGGTGGACGTATCCCACACTGGGTGAACCACGTAAATCTACGTCTCTATTGTATTATGTATCGTCTGTGTTTTTTTTGTTCATTTGTTTTATTTTATTGCTCCACGGTCCTGTTTTTCTAATAGTTACAAAGATTGTGTTTAGGTATTGGGTTGGTACTGTTACCACATAAGATTTTTAGGGTCTTGTGAGTCTTAATTTCTACCTAGGTTCATAGTTTTGTCTGTCTTCCCTCCTTTGGTAGAACCAATTTTAATTTTTTTCCTCTCGGCTTGTACTTTTTCCTCCTGTTTCCTTCATCTGTTTAATCGATTTATTCTCCTTGTTGGTTTTCCTAAGAAGTATTGGCCCTAAACCTCTCTATTTACTCTAAGGTTGATCACTTCTCTCTTTACCACTGTCATTGGTCCTTTTGTTTTCTTGAGCCCTCAGCCAATCATCTGAGTAATTGTTCACAGGTCACTGCCGTCAGCACCAAGAGAAACACTTAGAGCATTCATAATATGGATTCAAAACAAGAAAACGAGAAAGATCAGTGTTCAATGGCGAAGATCAATCAGGTTAAGTGGATCGATGGTCATTAGGTAGTCAGAGCCATGCAGTTGAGTGAAGAATAACACCAATCATAGTTGCGGTCTCATGAGGCCATCCTAGCCTTTGGTATCAAGAAGGATGTGTGGTGCAAGATTAGCGTTATTCTGAATCACAAGATGAATCTATCAAAGGGTTGGGCCATGAGAACTTGCAAGACGTGAGGTAGAAAAATGATCTAGGCCATTCAATCGTGAAGAGTCGAGGGTTGTTGATCTGACATTGGAAAATATCGGAGGATCGTGAATCGAGAGTTCAGGATTCTTGTCGCAAAGGTGCACCCATAGCCCGCAATCCTGATACTTGAAAATTCGATGGTTTCAATCTGGGCCGTCCAAATTAAGGGACGCGTGTCTCCAGATCGATAGGATGTAACACCCTATTTCCCCCAGTCTGTAAAAATAACTATACTGGCCAAGTATTGTGGAAAACTCAGAAATGTGAATGTGTGATGTGAATGGACCTTGTGAAAAAGGTCGATGAATGTAAATATTATTATGAATATATATATATATTGCAGGACTGCTGAGAGGAGGATTTGTTGAAAAAGAGACCACGATGGCTGAAGAAAGGTGGTGGAAGGCACCTAGAATAGTGGCGTTAACTTCCACCAAAACCAATACCGTATTTGGACTTCACTGGCCCATAGAACCAAGAGCAGCTCCCTGGCCCCAAATTAAATGACTCGCCATGTTGGTAGTTAAATGGATCCTCATGAGTAATGAGGGATGGGGGTGAACTGCCCATCCATAGAGTCCTCAGACCTGACCACCACGAGGAAGATCACGCCAGATGCAACCTCGCCGAAAAGAAGAAAAGGCAGGAAGAGTGTGTGATCAAGGGGGGGCAGACGTGAGGGAAGTAAAAGAGGAAAGAACTCTGGAAACAAAGTGAGTGATAGCAAAGAAGAAGGAGAGTAACCTTCATTCTTGGTCACTGGAGAATAGAGACAAGGTCTCATAGCATTGTGGTCTTAGCTTGAGGGTGGCTAGTGGTAAATCCATTCGGAGTCACTGAGCCTACGGTTGGGTGGAAACAAGCACCCCTCTCAGCAGTTGCATCACCTGGTATTTTTCTGATAAGTGTTATATCTTGTATCTTGAAATTTATATGATGACATGTATGTTCATAGTCTGTGCAATTATGAATGGTTTCAGTATAAGACTGTCTGCATGGTGTTTTGATCATAAATGATGACTGCATGTTTTTATTGGAAAGACCACGTATGGCTTATGTTTATATATATATATATATATATATATATATATATATATATATATAAATATATGATGAACTAATACAGATTTTCAAGTCTTCTATCGGGAGATTTGTTCCTGTGTTTGTCCTACCTGATGCCTTGAATATATTTACCCATGAAGGCACCCTTTCGAGACCACTTCCTTACCTTTGAGAAGACCTTCCATTCTGGTCTTCAAAACCTAGTGTAAATTACCTGAGGACCCGAAGGAGGATGTTATAGTTCAAGTTTTAAACCCTTGCACGAGGGAGAATGGTCCTCGTAGATCCCAACTTTTCAGCATTTCGATACCCAGAGTACCCAAGGGAGAGTCCCCTTGCACTCACAAGTCCCAAAACCATGACTTGTGAAATCCTGAATTATTAGCATGGGGATAAATTAAGAGTTTTCAGAGTTTCGGCACCTGGATTATCTAGGTGCGAGTTTTCTTGTACTCGTGAGTCCCGAAACCCCGATTTACGAAATCCCAAAATGGCGTTGTGTGGATAAGTATCCATTGACAGATGAGATCCTGTCGGAAGATCTTTGGTCATTCATGACCATTAGATTTGAGGAAGAAACGTGGGCGTTAAATGCCTCAACCTCTTTCTTTTATCTTCGTAAGTAGCAAAGAAATCGGACCATAGATCCAAAGGCCTGTGAAGAGTACCTGAACCATTCATTCATAAGGGAACATGGAAATCGGTAAGTGTTTCGGTGTTTCAACACCCAGGGAATTAAAGGGAAAGAATCCTGGTCATCGCAAGTCATGAAATCCCAACAATTGAAACCCCAAAATAGTTTAAAGTGTAGATAAGTATCGATTGACGAATGAGATCTTGTCAGAATATCTAAGGTCAGTCGTGACCGTTAGATTGGAGGAAGAAATGAGGGTGTTAATGCCTCAACCCATCCCATTTTATCTTCATAAGTAGCGAAGGAATCAGGACCATAGATCCCCAGGGTTCGTGGGGGTATCTAGATTTTCCATTTATAGGACACGTGGCTTCCGGTAATCGTTTCGGTGTTTTGATACTCGAGAATACAAAGGAAAAGAACCCTGATCATCGCGAGTCACGAAATCCCGATAACCGAAACCCAGAAATAGTTTAAGGAATGGATGAGATAGGATAGTTCAACATTTCGGTACCTGGGGTACCTAAGTGCGGGCACCACGTATTCACCAATCTTGAAATCCTGATGGATGAATTCCCAAAATAGTGAAGCGTGTTAGAGCTTGGTGCTTTGGGAGTTTCGGCTCCCGGGAAACCTAATTGCGAGACCTCCTGTCATTGCATATCCCGAAATCCCGATGGCGGAAATCTTGAAACGAGGAAGCATGTTTAGAGTTAGTATTTTGAATTTTGGCCCCTGGAAAACGTTGATGTGAGACCTCCTGTCATCACATCACCAAAAATCCTGACTTGCGAAACCTTGAAGTATGAAACCCCAAAATGAGTATAGAGAAACTAGAATTAATGTTTCGGTACCTAGGACATCTAGAGGCAAGTGCCTTGTCCTCGCAGGTCATGAAATCCCAATAGGCGAAGTCCCAAAATGGATTAGCACACATGGTTTTGGTGTTTCGGGTTTTTGATGCTCGGGATTCCCAAAGGTTAGTTTTCCTCGTGTTTGCTAGCCGCGAAATTCTGATGGATGAAACTTGAACTGAACAAGGGAATACCTATACCTCGATTTTCTGAATCATGAAAGCCAAGAGCACCTCTCTGGTAAGACATGTGGTCATAGCCGCCGATATTATGGGTATAGATAAGGGATGGTCGGGTCTGTATCAGGTCCCGTAGGGACTCGGGGAATTCTGTTCATCGGAGAGAAGATGAAAAGGTCGAATTTTTTTGGATTTTATAGTGGATGTGTTACAAATTGGTATCATAGCATGGTTACAACACTTGGCCTACTTGGGCTCATGAACGAGTTGCAAAAAAGCTCTGTTCGAAACACTCCTAAAACGAGTAACCTCCTATCTTAACCTTCCTAATCAAAGAACGAAGTTAAGTATGAAAACTCCTATTGTGTGTGTGTACATGCGAAAATATGAATGATGTATTGGTTATAAATAAACATAAATATTGACTAACAACCAACATTTGTCTTTTGCACCTAAGTGGACGATCAGCTGCAGGAAATTATAGACGTATAAAATGGTGACTCACCATGAAGTGGGGGAAGGCTCCCACAATAGAGATGAAGAGTCTGACAAAAGGAGGGTAGTAGGGACCCCTCCAGATCTAGACGAGACTATGAGGAGCCTCATGGTCGAATTACAAAGCTACAAGGTTGACAATGAAAGGATGATGAAAGAATAAGAAAAGCAAACAGAAATTAACGCAGTTTTACTACAGAGTTTATTCGATATACAAAGAAAAATGCAGCATGAACCTGAAACTCAGAAATAGGGTCATATCAGTGGCCACACTGAGAGTAGCACCTCAAAAAAGGTCCACCCCAGAGGTAAAGGACAAGCGGCAGATGATTCCTCTGAGAAGTAAGTGGGTGATTCGGAGGGCTCTTCTAGTAGCAGAACCAATTCCTATTCCCGAAGGAAACATAAGAAGAAAAATCCCTCTAAAGATCATAAATTCAAAGAATTTAGAAAATCCAAACTGCCCTCCTTCGATGGAGAAATAAAGAAGGGACAAGAAGCAGAGGCCTGGCTGCTTGGACTAAAGAAATATTTCAGAGTCCATGCCTTTTCAGAAAATTTTAAGGCCCGACTGGCCACCTTCAACTTGGACGGAAAGGCTTCCATTTGGTGGGAAGACCTTAAGAATGTGAAAGGGGTTTGCGAAGAGGACCTATCCTAGAAGAAATTTGAGAAATACTTCTGGAAGAAGTATTTATCGGAAAAATATTTCAACGAGAAGACCAAAGAGTTTTATGAACTCAAACTGGGAAAACTCACTAGAGAAGAATATGTCAACAAATTCCTCGATTTGTTGAGGTATGTACCTTATATAAAAGCGAAAAAGGCAAAGGTGCAACACTTCATCATTGGACTACCTAAGGACTATCAGAATAGAATTGAATTTGATGAGCCAAAGACTCTAGAAGGCACTATTTGAAAGGCAACCTATTGCCATGAACAGTTTGGGCATCGAGCAAAACCTCGTTAAGGATGGAAACAGAAGCACAGTTCAAGATTTCAGAAAAAGGGGATTAAATTCCCAGGATTTATGAACTATAAGAAGAACCAAGGATGAGCTTCCCAACCCGGAGTGTACACCAGCAAAATTTTCCCTCCTTGAGTGGAAATAAAACTTCTGGAACCATATCAGTGAAGACTGATAACCAAAGAGAGAACCTTTGAAATGTTGGGGTTGCAAGGAAGAACATCTATTGAGAGACTGTCCACACCGACAACAGAATAGTCAGAGGATTTATAACATCCAGGAAGCTACCACTGTCAATGATGTGGCCATGAGTGTGCCGAAAATTTATGCAGCCTTGGCTAATAACTAGGTTGACCACCAATCTTCAGTGGTGGAAATAGAAGGTATGATTTCCATCCATCTAGTGTATGTTTTGATTGACCCTGGTTCAAATTTGAGTTATATAGCCCCTAAAGATGTTGATAAGTGTAAATTACAGCCATAAAAACATACCAAGCCATGGTTGGTACAGTTATCCACTGGCACCAAAAGAAGGGTAGCAGAGGTTATACCAACCTGCCAATTGATGTTGGGTGAATTTCCCACCCAATAAATCCTTAACTTATTACCCTTGGGATCGTATGATCTATTGATTGGTATGGACTAGCTAGCCGCCCATAAATCCAGATTGAACTGTTACCATAAAACCTTAGAATGTGTAAGTAAAGAAGGGAAAAATATAACCCTTCAAGGGATTCAAAAACCTGTCTCAGTAAGACAAATATCATCTCTTCAAATGAGAAAGTATTACTGAAATGGATGTTCCCTATATGCAATACAGGTGTTGAAAACAATCGAAGGTGACAAACCAAGCCCTGATGATCACCCTATCCTGAGAGAATACAGAGATGTATTTATGGAAGAGGTACTAGGTCTACCTCCGAGAAGGGACATAGACTTCTTGATAGAACTTGCACCGGGAGTGGTGCCAGTGTCTGGGACACCCTAACGGATGAGCACACCCGAATTAGTTGAACTCAAGTTGCAATTAAGAGAAATGATGGATAAGGGTTATATTCGACCCAGCATGTCTCCATGGGGAGCACCAGTCCTATTTTTGAAAAAGAAGGACAATACCCTTAGACTTTGTATAGATTATAGGCAACTCAATAAGGTAACCATAAAGAACAAGTACCCCTTTCCTAGGATCGATGACCTGTTTGATCAATTGTGGGTTGCATCTATTTTCTCAAAGATTGATTTGAGGTCGGGATACCATAAAGTCTGAATCAAGGGTGAAGACATCCATAAAACTGCCTTTCGAACATGGTATGGTCACTATGAGTTTGTGGTAGTACCATTTGGGTTAACCAATGCCCCTGCCACTTTCATGTGCTTGATAAACAATGTACTCAACAAATTCCTAGATGAATGTGTGTTGGTTTTTATTGACGATATATTAATTTACTCCAAGAATAGAGAAGAACATGAAGAGTATCTTAGGCTTGTGCTGCAAGTGCTAAGGGAACATCAACTCTATGCCAAATTTAGCAAATGTGAATTCTTCCAGAAGAAAATACATTACTTAGGCCATGTTCTATCTGAAGAAGGAGTAGCAGTAGACCCTGACAAAATCAGGTCTATCATGGAATGGCCTATCCCAAAGGATGTTTAAGATATCAGATCCTTTATGGGATTAGCGGGATACTATAGGAGATTTATAAAAGGATTCTCCAAGATTGGTTGTCCAATCACTGCCCTCCAGAAGAAGGGGACAAAATTCTTGTGGACAC
>JZKD02S0543777.1:132244-148280 GCA_000966675.3 Picea glauca
AGTGCATGCCTTGAAAATGTGGAGGCATTACCTCCTGGGAAGAAAATTTGTACTTATGACAGATCACTGTGGATTGTGATATCTGTTTGACCAACTGAAGCTCAATGCCAGACAAGCTAGGTGGATGACCCTCCTTAGTGAGTTTGATTTCAAAATCAAACACATTAAAGGAAAAGAAAATAAGGTGGTGGATGTCCTTAGCAGAAGCATGCAAACAATTCACCTGGCCATGGTGAGCACCTGCGAGACGGATGTCAAAGAAAGAGTCAGAAATGCACAAGAGACAGACACATTCTTCCAGACCATGACCTCGTACCTATAGCAACAACCCACAAGGATAAAGTATGGAGACTACCAGATGATGGAAGAAGGTACGCTCACTTACCGAAGTAGATTGTACATTCTAGATTGTGACGACTTGAAGAGGTTCATACTATATGACCTACATAAAAGACCCTACTCTTGTCATCTAGGATACTAGAAAATGATCACGACCACTAGGAGACAACTCTATTGGCCTGGATTGAAGAAAGACATAGTCGAGTACCTAGCCAAATACATAGAATGCTAATAGGTAAAACCAAAAATCCGACACCCGACAGGATTATTACAGCCTCTACCAATCCCATAATGGAAATGGGAAACCATCTCCATGGACTTCATCACCGGATTACCAACCTCGACCAAACATAATGACACCATCATGGTAGAAGTGGATAAATTGAGCAAGTCTGCACATTTCATCCCCATCAAATTGACTTGCAAGGCAAGAGATATCGCCCAGGTATTCATGAAGGAGATATTCAGACTACATGGCATGCCAAAAGAGATTGTTTCTGACAGAGACACGAAGTTCACTTCCAACTTTTGGAAATCACTGATGGTGGGTTTATACACCAAGTTGTTGTTTAGCACCGCCTATCACCCTCAAACTGATGGACAGACAGAAAGAGTGAACCAAATACTTGAAGACATGCTAAGAAGTCATGTAATGCATCAACCCAAGAAGTGGGAAGACTACCTACCACTGGTAGAATTCGCCTACAACAACGGCTACCAAACATCCTTAAAGATGAGTCCCTTTGAAGTCCTCTATGGTAGGCCGTGTAACACTCCAGTTAGCTGGAGTAATCCCGTAAACAGGATTTCTTTTGGACCCGACATGTTGAAAGAAATGGAATAGCAAGTGACTTAGATAAAAAAAAACCTGAAGGCTGCTCAGAACCGACAGAAAAGTTATGCCGACCAAAAGAGAACTCCAAGAGAGTTCAAAGTGGGAGATCATGTATATCTCAGGGTTAGGCCCAAGAAAAGTTCCCTGAAAATGGGAGCGTTTGCTAAGTTAGCACCTCGGTATTGTGGACCCTTTGAGGTTCTAGATAGAGTGGGACCTGTAGCCTATAGGCTAGCACTTCCTCCCATAGTAAAAGAACATAATGTTTTCCATGTTTCAATATTGAAGAAATATGTACATGATGCTAACCATATAATTGACTGATTTGTGATCTAGGTGGAACCGGAGGGACATTTTCTACCAGAACCTCAATGCATACTGAACAGAAAGGAAATCCTGCTCCAGAACCGAACCATTGCACAGGTTAAGGTGCAGTGGAAACATTTTGGCCCAGATGAGGCTACATGGGAAATGGAGGATGCCATGAAACGGGCATATCTGATTTTGTTTACATCTGTAAATGCATGTCAAGTTGACAGATAGAACATCGAGGACGATGTTCCTTTAAGGGGGAGGGAATTGTAACACCCTTTTTCCCCCAATCTGTAAAATAACTATACTAGCCAAGTATTGTGGCAAACTCATAAATGTGAATGTGTGATGTGAATGGACCTTGTGAAAAGGGTTGATGTATGTAAATAATAATATGAATATATATATTGCAGGACTGCTGAGAGGGGGATGTGCTAAAAAAGAGACCACAATGGCTGAAGAAAGGTGGTGGAAGGCACCTGTAATGGTGGCGTTAACTTCCACCGAAACCAACATCGTATTTGGACTTCACTAGCCTAGAGAACTAAGAGCAGCTCACTGGCCCCAAATTAAATGACTCTCTAGGTTGGTAGGTAAATGGATCCTCATGAGTAATGAGGGATGGGGGTGAATCGTCCATCCGTAGAGTCCTCGGACCTGACCACCATGAGGAATATCATGCCACATGCAACCTCACTAAAAAGAGAAAAAGGCAGGAAGAGTGTCTGATCAAGGGGGGGCATATGCGAGGAAAGGAAAAGAGGAAAGAACTCTAGAAACAGAGTGAGTGATAGCGAAGAAGAAGGAGAGTAACCTTCATTCTTGATCATTGGTGAACAAATACTTAGTCTCGCAGCATCGTGGTCTCATCTCAGGGGTGGCTAGTGGTAAATCCATTCGGAGTAGCTGAGCCTACGGTTGGGTGGAAACGAGCACCCCTCTCAACAGTTGCATCACCTAGTGTTTTTCTGATAAGTGTTATATCTTGTATCTTGAAATTTGTATGCTGACATGTATGTTCATAGTCTGTGCAATTATGAATGGTTTCAGTATAAGACTATCTGCATGGTGTTTTGATCAGAAATGATGACTGCATGTTTTTATTGGAAGGAAAATGTATGGCTTATGTTTATATATATATATATATATATATGATGAACTAATACAAATTTTCAAGTCTTCTCTCGAGAGATTTGTTCCTGTGTTTGTCCTACCTAATGTCTTGGATAGATTTCCCCACAAAGGCACCCTTTCAATACCACTTCCTTATCTTCGAGAAGACCTTCCATTCTGGTCATCAAAACCTGGTGTAAATTACATGAGGACCCGAAAGAGGATGTTATAGTTCAAGTTTTAAACTCTTGCACGAGGGAGAATGGTCCTCATAGATCCCAAATTTTTGGCATTTCAGTACCTAGAGTACCCAAGGGCGAGTCCCCTTGCACTTGCAATTCCCAAAACCCCGACTTGCGAAATCCTGAATTATTAGCGTGGGGGTAAATTAAGAGTTTTCGGAGTTTCGACACCCGGAGTATCTAAGTGCGAGTTTTCTTGTACTCGTGAGTCCCAAAACCCTGATTTACGAAATCCCGAAATGGCAACGTGTGGATAAGTATTGATTGACGGATGAGATCCTGTCAGAAGATCTACGTTCAGTCACGACCATTATATTGGATGAAGAAACATGGGTGTTAAATGCCTCAACCTCTTTCTTTTATCTTCGTGAGTAGTGAATAAATCGGACCGTAGATCCAAAGGTCCGTGAAGAGTACCTGAACCATTCATTTAGAAGGGCACGTGGTGGTCGGTAAGCGTTTTGGCATTTCGGCACCTGAGGAATTAAAGGGAAAGAATCCTGGTCATTGCCACTCGCGAAATCCTGACAACTGAAACCCCGAAATAGTTTAAAATGTGGATAAGTATCAATTGATGGACAAGATCCTGTCGGAAGATCTAAGGTCAGTCGCGACTGTTAGATTGGAGGAAGAAACGAGGGCATTAATGCCTCAACCCCTCCCCTTTTATCTTTGTAAGTAGCGAAGGAATCAGGACCATAGATCCTTAGGGTTTGTGGGGGTATTTGGACTATCCGTTTATAGGACACATGGCTATCGGTAATCGTTTCGTCATTTCGGTACCCGAGAAGACAAAGGGGAAGAACCCTGATCATCGGGAGTTGCGAAATACTGATAACCGAAACCCCAAACTAGTTTAAGGAATGGATGAGATAGGATAGTTCGATATTTCGGTACCTGGGGTACCTAAGTGTGGGCCCCACGTATTCACTAGTCTTGAAATCCCGATGGATGAATTCCCTAAATAGTGAAGCGTGTTAGAGATTGGCGCTTTCATAGTTTCGGCTCCCAGGAAACCTAATTGCAAGACCTCCTGTCGTCGCATATCCCAAAATCCCGATGGTGGAAACCTCGAAATGGGGAAGCATGTTTAGAGTTAGTATTTCGATGTTCGGCCCCCGAAAAACCTCTATGTGAGACCTCCTGTCATCACGTCCCCCGAAATCCTGACTTGCGAAACCCCAAAGTATGAAACCCCAAAATGAGTATAGAGCAACTAGAATTAATGTTTCAGTGTTTCGGCACCCGAGACATCTAGAGGAAAGTGCCTTGTCCTCAGATATCATGAGATCCTGATAGGCGAAGTCCAAAAATGGATTAGCACACATGGTTTTGGTGTTTTGGATTTTCGATGCCCAAGATTCCCAAAGGTCATTTTTCCTCATGTTCGCTAGCCACGAAATGATGATGGATGAAACCCGGAATGAACAAGCGAATATCTGTACCTCGATTTTTTGAATTGCGAAAGCTGAGAGAACCTCTCCGGTAAGACATGTGGTCATAGAATCTGATCTTATGGGTACAAACAAGGGATGGCAAGGTCTGTATCAGGTCTCGTAGGGACTCGGGGAATTCTGTTCATCGGAGAGAATATGAAAAGGCCAAAAAATTTTGGATTCTGTAGTGGATGTGCTACATAGGATAGCGATTTCGTGGATCGGTTTCAGAAGTGGAACATGGTGCGAGACTCCCGAAATATGAAATCGCGAAACACACAAGAATTGGGCCCGTAGTCTCAACACTTTATCACATAGGTGTGTGGGTCTGAGAAATAAGGTTAGCACCCATCGTGTAGAACTCGCGACGCGGGTTCTTCAGGGAAACAATCTTGGCTGTCAATTTAAAGTAGGTATAACCGTTGATTTGGGTGGATGATTTTGTAAAATTGTGTATAGGGAATTCTAAAGTTTACCATGTGGGAATCCACAAAACACGAAATACCAAAGCACCTTTGGAGATAGGCACCAGGTCACGACCTATGGTCATGTCAAAGAGGGGTTTAGGAGAAGCAGTCGGCCCCCAGTCGCGCATAGAGGACTAATTCAGATTCTAAGAGGAGCATCGCAACCGTTGGTTCAGAAGAAGATATGACCTTTGGTCAGATAAGCGCTTTTGTTTATTATAATATCGGGAAATATGGACATTAGCACCATGAAAGCCCTTGGAATGTGAAATGTCAGGATATCATATGATATTATCACTAGTTCATGGCCCTGGGTTACATTGACGAGGGGTTGGAGGAAAGGAGGATAGCTTTCAAGCCTTGGAGAGCAGGCACATGGTCATCTCCTAAGAATTTCATCTCAGCCACTCTCCGAAGAAAAATAGTTAATGTAAATTGAGTAGGTGGTTGAAACCTCGGCTCAATCCATAAATGGAAGGCATGGACGTTCTGGAGTGGTCAACCCATGGTACCCCTATGAACAGGTTCCCTGCAAGAGCCATACCGATCCAATCTTGCGTCTGACAACAAAATGCAAGTGCAGTCTGACAGAGGAGGGCATCGACTTGAAACTTTGAATGCAGGGGCCTGATTACGCTCCTGGTTGTTGAAACAATTCTCAGTATATGTATGCAGTTGTAATGTTTTGTAGGTGTGGATGGTAGAAAAATGTTCTCGTATTGTGAAGTTTTAATAAACACTCTGGTTCTCTGGTTATGTATACGCATTTGAGACTTCTTGTTATATGACAGTCAGCTTTCTTACTCCATCTTATTTCCCTCTAATAATGAAAGAGTTCATGAGTTACTGATTCACATGAATTATTGTGACTATATTATGATGAATGTTTGATTATAGTGTTGTTATAATTCCTTTCAGTTTCTTTGAAATTTGAATTCAAGAAGACCTTGGGTTTAAGTTTTTCTTCCTTAGGCTGCCGGAAAGCTTGATGTTCACAGTAGACCTATCTATTCTTCATTGAAGTCTTCCTCCTACTCACCTTTACTATAACTTACTTTCTGATGTTAAACCAAGACCTCACCTGCTCATGCATATCAGTCCAGTTTTTTGAGTTAAAACAATATTTTCTTGAGACTATGACCATTTGACTCTTTTTTAACCAATCTGTGACATAAAATCTTATGGGTATCAGGCTTACCTTTGCCACAATATAGGGGTGACTTCTAGTGCTAATAGGTACAACAAGCTATAAGGATATATTGTGACAGTCAAAGTGCAATTTTTATGGAGAAGAACTCAGCTTATCATTCAAAGACAAATCATATTGATATTCAATATCACTTTGTGAGAGACATGGTTGAAGAAACGAAAGTATTGTTGATGAAGGTGGATACTTTGAAGAAAGTTGCAGATTCATTAACAAAATATGTGAGCACTGAGAAGTTCTCTTGGTGTAGAGGATCCATGCGCATTGCTTCCTTGAATTGTTGATTATGTAACCCTGTAACCCCCTGCATGCAAATAAAACAAGTGGGAGAATAGTGGGTATGTTTTATATTCTGTGCATGAGTAGCAGTGTTTGTGTTGTGTCAGGCGTGTAGGGTGGGTTGAGGGGGGGTGTAGGGGGGAGAAATCCTCCTCAGATTTTTTTTTCCTCAGGAAACATGTCGCATTTTTTGGCAGTTTTTTGACACATGGATTTTGCCAATGGTTTTCTATTTTCAATTAAGGAATTAGGGTTATTAACTAATCCAGGTCATTGGGTTAGGGTTTTGAATATCACTAGATCCTATATGTATATTGAATTGTAAACAATGTAACACTATGAATGAATATAGAATATGTTGATTTTCCTAGTTTGGGTTTCCAGGGGAAAAATCTTTGTCTAATGTTTGTATTTTCCATTGTATATTTTTTTTCTTTTCCTGAAAATTTGTTTGCGGTAAATATTGTACAAGGTTAAAAATTACAATTTCTTCTTGGGCCTGGGAATGCCAGAGTCGGATCGAGGCATGGATATAGTCATTTTTGGGTAATTCGAAGCCACAAATTCAGTGGTTCTCTCTGTTTTCTGATCGGAGCATTATTTCTACAGCTTGATTTCAGAATGAGGTATACGTATGTATTTTTCCAAATTCTTTTTCCGATTTAATGAAACATCCTACCCATTTAAGAGCAGGACCGGGAGACATAGTCCACTAGGGATGAACTCTGTTATCAATCTTTTGTGTTCATATTTTATGCTTATGTCTCTTCATTATTAAGATTTTCCTTCTTTAATGGTGCACTTTAATTTATGCTCATTTAATGAAACTATTTATAAGTCACTTGATGAAAAGATCCTGGATCATGTTGGTATCAATGCAGTCATATTTGACTTGAATTATTGAGTCTGAATGCTTATTAGGTCTAAGCATAAGCAGGGTGAAGGAACTCTTAAGACTTTCAATCCCGAAGTTGGTTGTGCATCCCGAAGGAAGAAAATGGTAGAAGAAGACAAGCGTGATGAATAGGAGAAAAATTTTGATATGGTATTTTATCGCATGTCAGAAATGGTCAAATGAATGTATGGAGATTACAAGAAGAGGATGAAGAATAAATGGAAGAAAAAGGAAGAAAATGTTGATGATGATGCTTTAGTAAAACAAGGGGCTGGAGGAGATCTTCTTGAGCCTCCATCTTCACATTCAAGTGCTAGCTCTTCTTCCTCTAAGCACTCTCACCTTTCTCATCATTCTATCCATAAAGCCTCTTTTAAGAAAACATTATTAAATCTTGATGTAAATTTTTTTTTACCTATGTTTAATGGAGATGTTAATCTTGAAAAGAGAGATAATTGGATCCGACAGGTTGAAGTATATTTTCATGTTCAACATATTGATGAAGTGGAAGTTAAGGTGTTATTGGCTTCTCTTCAGTTGGAAGGAACCGCTCACATATGGTGAGAGAGAAATCTTTAGGATAGAAGTAAGTTTGGTATTCTTCTTTCCTCATGGTCAGAATTTAAATCAACATTAAGGAATAAATTTTATCCATTAGGGTATTTACATAAAGCAATGATGGAATGGAAAACTTTAAGGCAAAGCAAAGGTCAAATTGTACAAAGTTTCACATAAGAATTTAGGAAGAAATCTCTTGCATTAAACATTCCTTTGAAATCTTATGAAATGATAATGAAGTATATTTTAGCACTTCAAAGTTATATCCATCAAACTTTTCTCTTGTTTAACCCCACTAGTCTTGACGAAGTTTGTGTACAAGACACTCATCTTGAGAACAGGGGGAAGCATGTTCAATAAGATTCCACAAAGAAACCTTCCAATATCCAACATAAATCTTTCAATAAGTTTAAAGGAAGGACAAGAAGACTGCCAGAATGACAAGAGTTGGAAAGCCATCTTTCATGCATTGCAAGAAAAGTGGTCACGATGAAAAACACTATTGGAAACTGCATCTAGAGAAGAAACTAAAACAATTATGTGGAAAGGGGAAGACAAAAACCATTTCTACAGTGCAACAAGATCTTGGTTCTGATTCAGGATATGAAGGAAAGATCATAGTGGTTGGAGTACAAGGTAAATATTCCCTTCATTCTAGTTCAAGTTTCAATAATGAATCTCATGATGATGAATGAAAGATTAATGAATTATTTCACATAAGAGTTGTGTCTAAACACACTAAGATAGATACATTATTTGTTCTGGGTTCCCAAGTAAACTTAATATCTGAAGAACTTCTCAAGAAGATGGGTCTTCAAATGAAACCACATCTGAATCCTTATCCTCTTGGTTGAGTATGTTATAAAGAAAAACTTAATGTCATCAAACAATGTAGGTTCATATTTGCTATTGCTTCAAAGTTGATTGATGAAGTGGGTTTGGATATTGTACCAATTGATATATGTGGCATAGTGTTGGTAATTCCTTATCTTTATGATATAAAATTAGTCTTCTTTCATCATGAGAACAGATACCACCTTACTAAGGGGGGAGTGGAATATATTGTTAGAGATCACAACATGAGGGTAAATACAACACTTGTTATTGCACAGAAAATGAAAAGACTCATAAACACTAATAAGAGATATGTACTCATGCTCGTAAGAGAGAAAGATGTCAAGACATACGATTCTTTCCAAGGATCTGATCCTTCTCATAAAAGGAATTAATTTATATTGTTTCTAAGTATGATGATATTTTTCAGGAACTAGATGGATTACCTCCTAAGAGGGAAATCCAACATGAGATACATATTTAGCAAGATTATCCTCTTACTAATGTGGGCATGTACAGGATGTCAGTTGTGGAGATGAAAGATATCAAGAAGTAGGTACATGGCTTATTAGATCAAGGGGTCATTAGGCCCAGTTCATCTCCTTGTGGTTCTCCTATTGTGATGGTGCTAAAGAAAGATGGCACATGGCAAATGTTTGTCGATTACCAGGCATTAAATAAAATCATGGTGAAAAATCGATACCCTCTTCCTCATATAGATGATCTACTTGATCAGTTGAATAATGTTTTTTATTTCACCAAGTTGAATTTGCGCAGTGGATACCATCAAATCAGGGTCGTGGAACATGGTGTATGGAAAACTACCTTTAAAACCAAACATGGATTGTTTGAGTGGTTAGTTATGTCGTTTGGCCTTTGTAATGATCCAACAACTTTCACACGTGTGATGAATGTTGTATTTAGGCCTTTCCTAGATGACTTTGTGATTGTTTATTTAGACGAAATTCTTATTTTTAGTGAGACTTGGGATGAACATGTGAGGAATGTAAAGAAAGTATTGGATACTTTGCAAAGGGAAAAGTTGTATGTAAAATTGTCTAAATGTGAATTTGGAAAGACTACACTTGTGTACTTAGGTCATATTGTAACAGGAGGACAATTAAAAGTTGATCCTTCCAAAATTGATGTAATTGTAAATTGGTATGAGCCAAAAAGTGTAATCGAGGTCTGAATATTCTTAGGTGAAATCTAGTACTACAGGAGGTTCATTTCAAACTTCTCCTTTATAGCATCTCCTTTGCATGCCTTAACTAGTGTGAATAACACTTTTTAGTGGGAAGGAAAGAAAAAAAAAATCGACACTTTGAAGAAGAATATTAGTACCGAACCAGTATTGGGACTGTTGAATATTCAAAAGCCTTTTGAGATCGAGAAAGATGCCAACAGATACACCATGGGTGCAATATTGATGCAATATCATAAGCCTATTTGTTACCACTCTGAAACTTTTAACCAAGTTGTTGTTAACTATCCTACATATGATAAAGAGTTGTATTCATTAGTTCAAAGCATAAAGAAATGGAATCACTACTTTTTGGGGAAGGAAACAATCATACATACAGATCGCCAACCCTTACAACATCTTCAAGCACAGACCAAACTGAAACAATATTGACACTATAGATGGATGGGTTTTCTACAACAATTAAATTGGTAATCAAGTACAAAAGGGGTACAAGTAACAAGGTATCCAATATGATTTCTAGACCTCCTATTGTTGTCTCTATTATTTTGAAGAATACTTATTTATCTCATGATATCTATGTAGAACAATATCCCATCGATGAATAGTTTAAAGAAGTATATGAGAAGCTAACCCATGGTGCACAGGTAGAGAACTATTGTCTGCAAGGAAAACTACTATACCATCTTGGAAAGATATGTATTCCTACAAGTGAACGAGTCCATGCAATACGATTAGCACATACTTCTTTTTTGTTTGGGAATTTTGGGGTAGGAAAAACTATGGCTCGTTTACAAAGGTTTTGTTAGTAGCCTCAAATGAAAGAAATCATAACTAAATATGTAGAGGGGTGTGTGATTTGTTCTACTTGTAAGCCCACTAATAGAAATTGGGGCTATACTCACCACATTTTTTTCCATCCCATCCATGAGAAAGTATCTCCATGGATTTTGTAGGGGGTTTACCAATGACCAAAGGGGGTCATGACTATTTGTATGTTGTAGTGGATAGGTTCAGAAAGATATGTATCTTTATTCCATGTAAAAAGTAGATCACTACTGAGAAGACTACTAATCTCTTCTTTCAGTATGTTTGGGTTCACTTTGGGTTACTCGATTCCTTGGGGATTTTTGGACTAACTTGTGGAGAATGATGGAAACCAAATTGAAGAGGAGCATTGCTGGACTGACGGATAGATAGAGGTGGTAAACAAACCATTGGTAATTTTTCTTCGAGGCCACTACAACAAGCATCCCAAGTTATGGGATGAACAAATACCCTATGTACAAAATGCTTATAACCGATCTTTACATTCCTCCACTCAGATTTCACCTTTTGAGACATGTTTTGGGTACCTACCCAAGGTTCCTTTGGACTTGATGTATGAGGGAGGTGTCGATGTGAATGAAGAACGAAAAGAGCACATAGCTCGCAAGTTCATATAGAGGATCCAATAGGTGCACGAGGAAGTTAGGTAACAGTTGGAGAAAATTCAAGCATGGTATAAAGCTCGACATGACAAGCACATGGTTGATCATCAATTCTAGGTTGGAGACCGAGTATGGCTTCACATCAGCAAAGCAAGATTAAAGGGTGAAGGCAAGAAGTTGAAGCCCATTTGTTATGGAACCTTCACTATCCTGGAGAAAGTAGTACCAATGATTTTTGTCTATATCTTCCACCTTATATGCATAATTAATCAGTTGTGAGCGTCTAGAACTTGAAACTTTTTGAGCCTCCCATGATCACAGATCAGGCTGAGGAAGTTTCAATACCTTCAATTGATGCGTTTGCACTTAAGTACTTGGATGAGTTATAGGAATATATCATCCTAGTTAGAAGGATGAAGACTTCATGCCGAGGTGATGTTGATTATCTTCGAGTAGGCTTAAAGGGCACACATCCAAGCAAGGCAAAGTGGATTGAGAAGGACAAAGTGAGGGGACTCTTCCCTCACTTACCTATTGATTGATGAAATATTTTGTTGGTCCAAAAATCTCTCAGTGGGAAGGCGTGATCCAAAAACGATCTAGAGAAGGCTAAGAACAACTCAGAACTCACAGAGGCAACTCGAGACGCTCAGATTGGACTCAACAGACATAAAAAGGGAAAAAATTAAAAGTTTCCAAAAATAAATTAAACTGAAATTATCATGAAGAGTGAGTCATAATATTTCTAATAGTGCAATTAACTCGTCAAACGGAGTTACAGATTGAAAGAAATTTGTGGTAAAATTATTGGTCAACCTAGCCCAATCAACATGGGATGAGTCGACATCCGCACTACTGACGTCAGCATCGGTATAACACATGTGGCAGGAGAAGAAGGTGAAACTTTTCATGCTGACATCATCATGAAATCATCATGGTGACATGGTAGCACCAGAGGCTACCACGTGTCACCCAGTTTTGGCACTTTCGGACCAATCTGTGGACCAATAAGATCGTTCCATGTGGAAGTCTGTAACGGTGACGTGGAATGATGGCTTGGCACAATGATGTGGCGTGATGACATGGCACTGACATGTAGGAGGACGATGTGGTTGAATGGGAGGTGAAAAAATAATAATGAAAGACCATGACCAAATTTTGAAAAACAAATGACACGTTCTAACCCTTGGAGACCTGGATATTGCCACTGCCAAAATTGGCATAACAAATTTGGTTTATATTTACATATATAACAATGAATTAAACCAAAAGGGGGAGGCCTACAGGTTTGACCTCGAGACGTCCTCCCCATACTACACCTTTACATTCACACCCAAACCAATAGGCCAATGACCTCTATTATTATCAACGCTCATGGAAATTATTAAATTTTGAGTCTGCCAAGCCCTAGGGAGGAGTCGTGCATGCAGTATGGACTTGGGAATGTTTTTCAATGCAGTACAGTCATTAATTGTAGGTTGAAGAGGGGCATGAAAATCGAGACAAATTTCTTCTTGGGCCTGAGAGTGCCAGAGTCTAATCAAGGCATGGAGAGAGTCATTTTTGGGTAATTCAATGCCACAAATTCAATGGTGCGCTCTGTTTTTTTATCTGAGCATTACTTTTGCAGATTGATTTTAAAATGAGGTATACTTATGTATTTTTCCAAATTCTTTTACTAAGTTAATGAAAGAGCCTACCTAGTTGAGAGAACGACCCAGAGACGTAGTCCACCAATGATGAATTCCGTTATGAAGTTTTTGTGTTCAAATTTGATGCTTATGTCTCTTCATTATTGACGTTTTCCTTATTTAATGGCGCAATTTAATTTATACTCATTTAATGCAACTATTTATAAGTCACTCGATGAAAAGATCCAGGATCATAAAGGGTAGTGAATTAGGTATTGCATAAAAAGAGGACGAGCAATGAGTTCATATTAAGCGCACAGATTGGAGATTATGGCATGGATCAAGTCATTTAGAATTGTGTTCTGATGTGAAATTTTTACTGAACCAAACATGGGAAATGATGGGGAAGCCAAAGTTTATTTTGTCTCATATCCAGTTAAGATTGGAAAAACAACAAAAAATAGTACCAATTATTCGTTTGTTAAGGGTACATGTGTGATCCGGATGATTTTCGACATGAAATGAGAGTGGAGATATAATAAATAATGTACAAAGATATCTCGAATATCCAATAATATAACATAAATGTATCAGAGATGAAACTATAAACACAGAGATACAGTAATACACAATTTTCTATTAATGAGCAAAAATGTACAAAGACAAAAAAATACAGAGTTAAAGACTTGCTAGAATGGTGGTAGCTTATCTCTAAGAAGAGATGTGTTTGCTACTCACATTCACAAGAATATGATTTTACAATGAGGCTCCAAAGGAATTTTTATCATAAAGAAAATTCAAAACCCTAACCTCGGAAGATGAAAAGCCAACAATTTTGTGGACCCCGTTTTGGGTAGTTTGGTGTATCAACTTCCTCGGGGCGTAAGTTAGGCATGCGATATCCATTTAGGGTGAACGATATCTTGTTCGAAAGGTCTCTTCGAGGAGATTCATTTTGGGGGATCAATCAGAGCCTTTGCTAATAATTGAGGAGCTCAATTATGAAAAACCTATATTTAGACCCTCAAAATAGCCTTGAAAGCTTAGGAACTGTAAAATTGCTAAAAATAGTAAGTTGCCAGAAAATTGTTTTGAGCTAGTTGGAATAGGTGGGTGGCCACTAATATCCACCTGGATCAATGTGAATACATATGGAGTGCACAATGCAAAATATTTTGAAGTCATTAAGATTCTGGATTATAGTCAACCATACCCGATGCAAACGGGGCTTGAATGGGCCTTTGACCAACGACAATTAAGAAATTATTAATATGAAGAAAAGGGAAATGATCTTTGAAGTAGGGGACTTGAATGTTATTACACCATTGGATATGAAAGAAAGAAAGAGGTATATCGAACTAGCTAAAGGGAACAAAATTGATAACCTATATAATATGATTGTGTAAATGGATAACTACATTAATACGAACGCATATGGTGCCCTTAGTTGGAGAAGAATTATCTCATGCGCATCGGACTCAGAGGAAGGACTGGAACATTGGCATCAAAGGATGCATGAAGTATCCACTAGACGGTGTGCTCGCATTACTTGATCAATGAACTAGATTGGAACAGAGTTATGTGACCGACCCAAGTATGATGGTTTGATTGATATAAGTTATTTTGTAAAGGATTTTGAGTTGCATATACATGAAGAACAAATGGCATTAGATTTTGTATTGAAATCCACTCCAGCTAGATGGAAGGCTTCACATAAAGAAGGAATACAATACTGATCACAGTGTAAAATAGTAATTAAAGTTAGACTTGGTATGAAGATTGAGTATACTACGCAGAGATATATAGGAGTAAGTAACCCATCAGGTCATATTGCACAGTGTAGAAACATATGGAGTTTGATATCCAAGGAGGAATGGATGCATAAGTTCATACATACATTGGAAATGATCCCTCAGAACTGGTACCTAGAACTAGAAATGCGCAAAGAAACATCGAACTGCGATGAACTAACTCAAAGTTTTAAGGTAAAATTTTCCTTTGAATATATCTCCATTGATAGCTGCAACATTGCAGGCAATTAGAATCAGGGTTTTTTCATAATAAGGGTTGATGGATGTAGTACCTATGTGTAGTGAACACATAGAAATTCTATGATAGTTCATAAACTATTGGAATGCTATAATGTGTCTCAAGAAGATCAGGACAGGGATGATACAATAAATATAAAAATATATGAAACTAAGGAGAAACGTGAAGTGGAAGTTCTAGATCTTGAATCTACTCCATATGCACAACCACTAAAGATGCATAAGGTAAATATTGGGAGAAAAGAGAATCCAAAGTTTGCATAGATAGGATATTATTGGAATGATGAAAATATGGAAAAAATTGAAGACTTATTGTGCGAGTATCAGGATCTATTCCCAACCACGTTTGCATAAATGAAAGGGATAGTTGATGAGCTAGGAGAAATGAAGATCCCTTTGAAACCAGATGCTAAGCTAGTAAGACAGAGACCCTATAGACTAAATATGAAGTATAAAGAGAAGGTAAAGGTAGAGATAGACATAATGTTAGAAGCATGAATTATTGAACCTATGGTGGAATCAGAATGGATAAGTCCAATGGTAGTACAAGATACAAAAGCAAGTGGAATCAAAATTTGTGTAGACCTACGAAAACCAAATGATGTGTTTCTACATGATCCATTTCTAACACCATTAGCGACCTAACCTCCCTAACCTCTCATGTAGGTAGAATAATATAATCCCATATAATAAAGGACAATATTAATAAGGCCTAGAAATAAGAAAGAATAAGTCGAATGTAAGAAGACCTAATAGAAGCTTTCACTTCTAGAAGGATCTTCCTCTATATTGTTCTTTTGGATAGATAGATTTATTATAAATAGGAGTAGAGGGTATGAGAAATGTTGTCTTGGATATTATTGTAATAGAGCTCTTCTCTACTAGAGGTTTCCCCCTTAAAGAGGCAGGTGAACATTGCTATAATTAATCAAGGTTCTCTTTCTGGTGTTATTATAGTATTATTATGGTATTTTTTTGGTTATATCATTTTTATTTTGCCATTTCTAGCTAAAATATTTATGTTTTTCATACTATTTTATATCTAGAATAATACAAGTTGTATTGGAACACTTTCCTTGGTAGAAAATTGTAGGTCAATTTTTTTCGAGGGTAGAGACGTATTCTAGCATCTTAAAGCTACAGAGATATGTTGTTACACGCATAAAATCATGGACAGGGAGTCAAACAAGCATGAAATACAAATGG
>JZKD02S0543777.1:155022-176959 GCA_000966675.3 Picea glauca
CTAATTTTGTTCCAAGAATATGACTTTTAACTCATTGTTAAGATAGGAAGAATGAATGTAGGGCCATATCACTTATCACACATTTTACGAGGAGAAGATGTAGGGAATCTAGATGATAGTTTAAAAGATGCGCATTTATTTTCAATTTGAATGGTGGATGACTACTTTACAAACATTGTGCAATTATTAAGTACAAGAATGGCTCCATTGAACATGATAATTGCACAAAATAAACATTTATTGGTTAAGGAAACATACTATCAACTAATTCCAGGGAACGTATACAAGTTAGGTGCAGATGGGATATTATGACGATGTGTGTTAGAGAAATAAATGCCAATGATACTATCAGAATCACACAAAGGCATTGTAGGAGGACAATACACAATTAAAGCGACTACGCATAAGATTTTGTGTACAGGGCTCTAGTGGCCAACACTTCATAAGGATGCTAAGGAATATTCTCAGGCATGTGTTGTTTGTTAAAGGGTTGGAAATCCATCCAGAAGGGATGAAATTTCCTTGCATCCACAAGTTACACTACAGTATTTTGCGAAATGGGAAACATACTTCATTGGGACAATCAATCCATCATCCAGTAGATTAGGAGCTAGGTATATAATCATTGCAATAGCAACACTAGTCACAAACTGCAATGAGGAGATTTTTGTGCAATTTGTTTTTGATAATGTAGTAACAATATTTGGGTTCCCACACATTCTATTGAGTGGTCAAGTTACACGCTCCTTGAATAAGACAATTACAACATTGACTGAGGAGTTCCAAATTCACCATCATAGGAGCACGTTGTATCACCCTCAGGAAAATGGGACAATATAATCCTTCAATAAGATTTTAGAGAATGATCTGATGAATATATGCAATGTAGGAAGGGATGGTTGGGACTTAACGATCCCTTCTGTATTATGGAAATATAGGAATAAAAGAAAAATTTTGACAAGACAGACACCTTTTAGGTTGGTATATGGGAAATAAGCAGTAATGATGGTGGAATTTATTCTGTCAAGCCTTCTCATTGAAATGATTACAAATATTTCAAAGTTTGGGGTAGGAGACGAAATACTGTGACATTTGTCACATCTCGAGGAAGACCGATTTGTCATAGGATTCCATTAGCAAGTCCAGAAGTGTAAGGTACCAAATATATTATAATAGTAGAAAAATAAAAATACCACAAAAAATAAGAGCATGACAACACATTATATGAAACCACAACACCAAATTAATACCTTTTTTGATAGGAAACAATTTTCACTTGCCTTTCTGAGGGGGAAACCTCTAGCATAGAAATGCTCTATTACAATAATTCTCCACACAAAAACATCTCATGCCTCCTACTCTTATTTATACTACCTCTATCTTCTAAGAAACTCTCTAGTAGAAGCTATTTCTATAATCAAAAGCTTCTATTTGGTCTTCTTACATTGACTTGTTTTCATTTATTAAATAGGCCTCATAAAATAATGTTGAACTTTATTACATGGAAAATAAATTATTATACCTACATGAGGGGTTAGGGATAGTAGTTCCCTAACTTTCCCTCCCCCTTGAAAACATCCTTGTCCTTAAGGTTTGAGATGAGGAAATTGTTGCAGAATGGTAGTGGGATCCTAGGTGGGATCTTCCAGAGTTGTATCTTTCCACTACACTAACACTTCTCGGATGGTACAATAACAAAGATGATGTTCACACTAGTCCAATAATACCTAGGGATGTAACCAAATGGAACCTTCTTCATCCAACTTAGGGAGATGGGTTTTAGTTTGGCACTTAGTTCCATTTAGATTCTTTAATCATGAAACATGAAAAACAAGATGGAGCTTAGAATCATTGGGAAGAGATAATTGGTAGGCTACAGGCCCTACATGCTCGAGAATGGCATAAGGACTGCAAAATTTGGTAGTAATATTATAACAATGTTAAACTTTGAGTGAATTTTTCTTATAAGGTCGCAAACGAAGAAAGAGTTGGTACCCTTCAACAAATTGACGTTTAGAATGACCTTGATTTTCTTTCAACTTCATGCAATTTTGAGCCATCACCAAATTTTCTTTGAGGGTATGGAGAATGGCCTCGCATACTATAAGATTTTTGTCAACCTCCTTAGAGACACTAACATGTATGAGAGAATTGATGGTGGTTGTTTTCCATATATTGCTTCAAAAGGAGTCATGTGAGTGGTTGTATGGTAAGAGGTGTTGTACCACCATTAGTCTAGTGGTCACCACTGATCCAGTTGATGTTGGAGGTTAGATGAAAAAAACCTTAAATATGTTTCCAAACACTTGTTGAAAATTTCAGTTTGTCCATCAGTCTAGGGATGATAGGTGGTGTTGAGATGTAATTGGGTGCCCTGTATATTGAACAATTTTTTCCAAAAATTGTTGGTGACCATGGGATCCATGTCAGAGATAATAGAATGCAACATGCCATGAAGTTTGAAGATATTATCCATGAAAACTTGGGCCACCATGGATGTTTTGAAGGGACGTTTCATAGCATAGAAATGAGAATATTTTGAAAGATGATAAACCGCCACCATGATGATTGTATATTTATCGGATTTATGGAGGCCCACAATGAAATACTTAGAAATATCCCACCAAATATAAGGGATAATTGGAAGGCATTCAAGCATGGGAGGGGATTTTATTGTTTCTCCCTTGTTGTGTTGATAGACATCACATGTAGTCACAAAGGTGAAAAATTCATGTTTCATACCATCCCATAAAAAAGAAAGTTTGACCCTTTCATAGCTTTTGGTAAACCCGTAATTCCCAATGGTGGGTGAAGCATGAAGCTTAGAAAACACCATAGATTTAATTTGTGACTATTTGATTAAATGTATACAACCTTTGTAGCGAAGCTCATTATTTTTCCAAGAGTACCCTAGAGAGGTTGGATAATTTGGTTGCAATTGTTGGATCATGAGAGATATTTTGGGATCTTGCAAACATTCCTGACGAGCAGCATGGAGCCAATAGGGTACAACGAAGGAGAGGGAAAATACATACCCTTCTTCTTCATATTTTCAGGAAAGAGAATCAATAACCACATTTTATTTTCCCTTCTTGTAAATGATATTATAATCATATCCAAATATCTTTGTGACCCTTTTTTGTTTTTCTGGGGATGAAATTATTATTTCCGTAAAATACTTGAGGCTGTCGTTATCAGTTTTAATATGGAAGTGTTTCCCCAATAGATAAGGACGCCAAAGATCCACAACATGTAGAAACAACCAACATTTCCTTTTCATAGATGGATTAAACCAAATGTCTATCTGAAATTTTTTTCCTAGTGAAGGCCAAAGGCTAACCATCTTGCATGAGGACTACCCCACTTCCTTTTCTGGAAGTATCACATTCCAAGAAAAAAGTATTCGTGAATTCAGGAAGCATTAGGACATGAGTCATGCACATAGTATCTTTCAAGGCCTGGAAGGATTGTTCATCTTCTGGAGTCCAAGTGAAGGAATTATGTTTAAGGAGAGCAATGAGAGGTGTTGCAATTTTTCCATAATTCTTAACAAAATTGTGATAATAACATGTTAAACCCATAAAGACATGAAAGATCTTAATATTTTTAGGGTGATGCCAATCGTACATAGCTTCAATTTTCTTAGGATCCACTTATACACTATCCTTGGCTACAATATGACCAAGGTAATCCACTTATAAGGCTCCAAAGGAACATTTAGATTGTTTGATGAAAATTTGGTGCTGAGAGAGTATATGGAGAACTTGATCCACATGGACGAGTTGGGATGTCCAAGTTTCACTATAGATGGAGAATATGAACAAATAAAACTAAGACAAAATGACATAGAATACGACGGAAGACATGATTCATGATACTTTGGAAGGTGGAGGGAGAATTACATTGGCCAAATGGAATGACCGAGAACTCATAGTGACCCTCATGAGTTCTAAATTCAGTCTTGGTAATGTCTTCTTATTTCATATGTATCTGGTGGTAGCCAGAAGAAAGATCAATTTTAGTAAAGTACTGAGCACCACACAATTCTTCCATGACATCATCAATGAAAAGAATGGGAAAATTGTATTTGATGGTGAATTTATTGAGGGAATGCAAGTTAGGACACATGCTCCAAGTACCTTTTTTCTTGAGTACCATGACTAGAGGAGAATAATAGGGGTTAGTAGTAGGGTGAATAACACATGCTTGGAGCAACTATTGCATAATTTTTTCAATTTCATTATTTTTGGAAAAGAGATGATGATAAGGGAGAATATTGGGAGGAATATTAATGGGAACAAGGGGAATGGAATGATCATGAACACCACAGGAAGGGGGAAGTCCCTGAGGAGTGGAAAAACAACTTGGTGATTGGAGATGATATATTGGAGGTCAAGATGAACAGAGGGTGTCTCAACTTCTCTAATGGAATGGAGTTAGCCAATAAGACCTAAATAACTCTCTTGAGAATATTTTATATTCAATTGGAACTAATGATTTGAGGAGAAACTGATATGAGTCATTGTGATTGATATTTCTATCCCTCTTGGTGGAATTGCATGGTTAATGCCTTAAAATCAATGAGAAATGGGCCCAGAGTGCATAACCATTCAACACCTATCACAATGTCACAACCACCCATATCGATGGAAAAGATATGAGATTTCAGGTGGTACTATCCAATTTGAATATTTACATTTTCACAACACCCACCACATTTCATGGACCCACCATTAGATATCATGATTTTAAAATTGTTGACGACACAAATATAGCAATTTGTTTCTTGGGAATGAGACATTGAATAAAATTATGAGTGATTCCATTGTCAACAAGGATGGTGACTTTTGTATGCTTAATATAGCCAATGAGCTTGAGGGTTTGTGGAGAAGAGAAGCCAGTGAGGGCATGTAATGAAATCAAGGGTTCAACTTTAGGTGGGTTAGTGAGATATGTAGTCACATCGGGAAGGGTTAGATCTTCAATAGGGGACATTGCAACTTCTTCTTCAGTAACATCCTCTGAAATGGCCATAAAATGTTTTTGTTCCTTGCACTTGTTCTTGAGAAAATATTTTTCATCACAATTATAGCAACAACCCTTGATTTGGCACTTAACCATTTCGGCCTAAGTTAATTTATATACCTTGAGGGGAGTGGTGGGGGGGGGCAAGATTTGTGGTTCAAGGGAAAGGAACAAAAGAGGGTTTCTCATTTTGGGAGAAAAAAACTTGTTGGGATTCTTTGGCATGTTTAGTAGCTTCCAACCAAGTCTAAGGGTGATCCATGAGGACTTGGGCTCAGATTTCATCCTTTAGGCCATTGATAAATCATTCCCAAAATAACGCATCTTCTATGCCCTTCATTCTGAAGGAAAAATTCACAAAGGTAGCTGTAAATGTTTTCACCGTGTCTGATTGTTTCAACTTGGTCAAACATCCTAAATAGCAGGTGTCAGTGTTAAAGAGTTCATAGAGCTCTGCAACAAACTAGGTCCATGTAATATACCCCTTGCATTAATTTTTATGCCATTTCCACCATTTACAACATTCAGGATTCAGATAGAGAACAACATAATGAAGTTTGGCCAACCCATTGATAATGCCATGCAAAGAGAAACAATGATGCATTTGAGTGACCCAACACACGAGGTCACATCCATCAAATTTATTGACCACAAATCGAGGAAGACGAGGGTCATGATTAAAGGAGTTGGATTGAAAAATCATATAATGGGATGAATAAACAACATTTAAGTGGGACGGTTGGTCCAATGAGGAAGGGTCCTGGGGATGATTCAAGAACTAATTGACAATAGACTGGAAGGTGGAAAATTCTCCCATGAATTTTGCATCCATAGGGTCAAATTGTTGTTGGACACTGGTCTCCAATTTTTCAATGTAGGAATTGGCAGAAGCAATATCATAAGTCACTTGCCAGAGGAACTCCTTGGTCTAAGTGATGGAACATGCAGTTCTTGGTTAAAAGTGGTGGCCATTTTGATATGAGGGGTTCCTGTAAGTGGAAATGGGTGGGTGGGACAATATAAAAGGAATTATAAGTGATAGGTACCACGATGATCATGGCGAAAAGGGGAATATAATAGGAGAGGTGGAAAATAGGGGTGTTAGGTCCACATAAAAAAGGCTTGAAAATGAAAGGTACCAATGCGATCAGGGTAATGAGAGGAATTCAATGGGATATTTATCGAATAAGGGTGTCATCCAGACCACTATTCTCTTTTTTTTTTACCCTTGTGGAGTTAGACTGTGATCTAAATAATACTACAGTGACAAAATGGCCAAATTCTTAATAGGAAGAAATGTGTAGGAATTTTGCAACTTGAATGATGGAAGCAAGGTTGCATGACAATAAATATTTCATGTTCCATATTTGCTAAGTTTTCATCCTAAGGGTTAGGGGCTTTATGGTTTATACAGACAAGGGTTTTCCGTATGTTATATCTCTCTGATATACATGTGGTGTTGAATAGTAGTACTCGACCCAATATCTCAGGGCACCAACTCAGGATATTAGATCATACCATTAGTCATACTTTCGAATTACCCAGGTACTAGAGAGTATTCCTAAGTGTTGTTCTCAGTGGAACTATAGCAATCACATAGCCGATCGGTTTATCTAATGAGGTATTTGCAAAATCTAGGTCTATCCATCTACAGGTGTTGTATGATGTGCTACCACTCGAAGGGGTACCAACAAGGGTTACAAGGGTGGCCAACAATGTGCACTTAAGTACAAATTGTAGTTCCTGCATGTATGCTTCCCTGACCATGGATTTATGCATTGAATGAACGATCTTTGTAGATTTAAGACACTGGAATACGTCTCTACCCTAAAAAAATAACCCACAATTTTCTGCCAATGAAAGTCATTTGATACTAGTTGTAAGGTACCATATCTATTATAATAGCCAAAAAATAGAAATACCACAGAAAATAACAGCAGAACAACACAAAATATGAAACCAATGCACCAAAATAATACCTTTATTGATAAGAAACAATGTTGACTTGCCTCTTCAAGGGGAAACCTCTAGCAAAGTAGCGCTCTATTACAATAATTCTAGAGAAAAAAAAAATTGCATGCCTCCTACTCTTATATATACTAATTCTATCTTCTAAAGAACCTTCTAGCAGAAGATATTTCTAGAAGCAAAAGATTCTATTAGGTCTTCTTACATTGATTTTTTCTCATTTATTAAATAGGCATTATAAACTAATGTCAACCTTCATTACATGGAAGATATATTATTCTACCTACATGAGGGGTTAGGGAGGTTAGGTCCCTAACAAGAAGGTGAGAGAAAAATTATGGCATGAAAGGCATATTAAACATAAAAGGTTTCAAGTTGGAGACTTAGTGTGGCTATACGAAAAAAAGTTCATGCAACACCCCAGGAAGTTTAGGATGCATTGGTTAGGTCCATATGTGATCAAGTATGTGATAGAAAAATATGTTGTGCAACTAGAAACATTGAATGGTGAAGTCTTGGGAGGATTGGTGAATGAAATTTAGTTGAAACTCTATAGGGATGACTGATTATCTGCACACTAGTCTAACCTGCGCGAGAACCTTTGTACTATAGTAGTGTATTATAGTAGGAAAAAGACAAAGAAAAAGAAAGAAAAAGGGGGAAAATAAAAAGAAAAATAGAGGAAAAACAAGAAAAAAGTAATTTTTATCAAGAGTAAACTCATAGAAGAAGACAGTGTTGCGTATATGGAAGAAACCACACAAAATAAATGAATTACGCATAGAAGCACCACCTATGCAATGAACGGATGGGTAAGCCATAAAAACTGCATGGATGAGGATGGATGAAGACCGTTAAATGGCATTAAAGAGAAGGAAAGATGACTAAAATCCGTAATGATAGCACAACAAGGAGACACGTAGTAAAAAATAACAAAAGTTAGCGGTGATCGTGAAAACATGGAAAATCAAGGAAAAAATATAGTGAAGGATTTGGAATTAATGTAGATTTAAAGAAAGATTGAATGAAAACTACTAAGGGATTAAATGGTTAATATAGGTGGGAAGGTAAAGGGACAAATTGCAAAGGGTAAAAAAATTCCATGGAGAATATAAGCACACTACCACCATCTCAACACATATAATCCATGTTCGCGAACAAACATTATACAACGAGATAGAACAACTAATGGAATATAAGAATACTCTCGCACAACTATTAGTATGCCTACAAGATGGCACACTCATGGTCATAGGGTCATTGGAATCTATGCAAGGAAAGGAGAATAAATTAGCACAATACAATGAGAAAAATCTCACAACCCTGACTACACAGGTAGTAGAGGAAATTTTGGAGAAAGAAGCCAAGGTAAATAAGGAAGTTGATACAATAAGAGAAACACTACAAATGTTCATGGGAGCATGGAAGGGTGTGATGCAATAGGATTAAGTGCCTTGGGACAAGCCACAACTGAGTGTTTGGAGCCCATTAGACAAGTAGTTTGAATAACTAAGTTTTGAAGAGCACGCCCAAAAGAAGAAAAGGGAGCAGTTTTGTGGGGTCAAAACGGAAATTAGAGCAGGTGAAAAATAAGGAAGGGAAGTAACAGTCCAGCATAAAAGCAAGAAAGCATAAGTTAAGCGCTAAATCAATAAAATAAGCATACAAGTGAAAATGAAGGAAAATCAATAGTTGGCGAAAAAGAAGGGAAAAAACTAGGACATATTAGGGTTTTTGGATAAACTATTGGGTTTTGAGCCCTAACTCTTTGTATAAATATGTAATGGGTTGGGGAAGATTATGGTGATGAAAAAAGAGAGATTGAGATGTTGAAAATAAGAGTTTAGCATGCATATGAGGGTAAAATCATGATTGTGGGTAAAACTTTTGTGAGAATTAGGTTGCAAAAATGGCTAATGGAAAAATTTTGGCAAAATTCATAGCTTTTTTCAGCCGAATTCATAACTATTTTGGTCGAATTCATAACTTTTTTCAGCTGAATTCATAACTATTTCGGCCGAACAAGTTTTTGGTTGAACTATATTTTCATCCTAAATTTAAAGTTAACGACTTCATAGGGAATTATGCCAGCAAATGAATTTGCCGGATTTTTTTGGTTCGACAATCACATTTTCAATTGAAAACATGTTTGGGTCGAAAACATAGTTTGGCTGAAAAAAATGTTTGGCTGAAAGAATAGTTCATCTGAAAGAACAGTTCGACCAAAATAATAGTTCGAATGAAAGAATAGTTCTGCCAAAAGTTTTTTTTTAATATATAGGCTGCATTTCTTTGCCTATAGTTCATTCACCTATCATTTTTTGTTTGATTCCCACCATAACTAACCTACTATATGTTCCCACCATAAAGAAACCATGAAATCTCACCTCTCATTTTTCGCTTCCATGCCATTGTGCTTTTCATTCCTGGCATAACTAAATTACCATATCTTCCTGTCATAATGAAACCGACGAATCTACCCGCTAGAAAGTCCATTAGCGAGATTCATTTTGGAGTGACATTGTTGGATATGATACAACACATGAGCAATGGGTGGAACTAGGATATAACACCATGTCCGCACCTGTTCCATGTAATTTTTGTACAACTATGATTAATTTCCTTTCATTTGAACATTTTTGAGAAATATTTGTTGTATAAATTTTAAATATTTAAAAACTAAACATCAAACACTTACAAAAGTTTCCAAAATTTGACTTCTAAAATATTATATTCAATAGAGGATCCTCTTGTAGCCCTTAAACATAGTAGCTCCTCGTTGAGTCCTCTTTGTTCTAAATGGGTTACGCCCTCGCTAAAATTTGGGTTACTCCCTGGCTAAAATTAACCATTGTTGTATCATTTTTATTGTCCTTTATAATAAGGGGCGTGCTTTTGGATGTATACTTCTCAATTTATCATATGACGATTTCTTCCATTTCGAATGAAATAATGTCAATGGGATGAAATTGTTCTAACATTTGGGGATGTCAAAACCTTACCAGAACACAAAGCCCTAGCCAACACCGAAGGATTTTCAATGCCTTTCCCAACCAAATTATTTTTTATCTTTATTCAAATGCAACATTAGTTCTTTCCCAATTTTTATGCATGAAACTATCATTCCTTTGGTTGTTGAATTGTAGCTTCAAATCACTTTTACTTCAAGTTGTTTATCAATGGAATCCTTATTATATTGAAATCCTTATTATATTCCCTATTATATTGAAGGAAATGCAACCTAATCTAGTAATGCTAAGATTTTTTTTCTTTTAAAGTTCCTAAATTTCCAATTTCCATTGTTTCCTTTTACGTGAATACATGTTAGTACCTTTCTTTAACATATATTTAGCATGTTTTCTCCTATAACTATTTAAATGTGTTTTATATTTTAAGGACTCCAAGGCACCGTTCAAATAATAACTAGATGACATATTTGATTGACTTGTTAGGTATTCAAATATTGATTAGTTGTTTTATTTTCATTGTGATTTATTGATACAAGGAATGATAATCTACTAAGAGTATTATAACATCATTTATTTTTAAAAATTTACATTTAGGGTATATTTTTTATTTGTATATTTTCTTGTTTTATTTTATCATATACATTTTCAATTTGGAAGTGGATTTAATGACTTAACTATTTGAATAACAACTAACTTTTTATGATATATATTTTCTAATTTGTTTCTATTTCTCTTGTACTCTAATGTTATTATTGGATCAATTAAACCTAGTTAGTGAAAGTGGTTATAAATATGGATTTATTTTCCAACATTTAGGTAGAAAGGAAAGATATAGGTTCACTTCTATTAATCATTTTTTTTTTCATCTTTTGTATTTAATTAGGCTTGCTAGGAACATAAAATAAAATGAGAAATAAACCTTTTTTTTTTCTTATTTTATTTACCATTTCCATTTCTTAGATAAATTAATCACATATTAGTTAAAAAATAAATAAATTAGTCCACCAAACAATCATACCATCATTAGAAATATTAATTTGTAATAAACTTTGTGAACATTTTTTCTATATTCTCTTATTTATTTGTCATGGTTTTTTCCAAAACTTGGGTCACTCCTTTACCTATCAAGACTATCCATCCTAGCTATGTTATCATTCTTTGGTAGGAAGTTGGATTATTTTTCTAGGGGATCTATCATTTTCCCCTATCCTTCCTCTCTCTTAAGGTTAATTTTCCTTCTAGTTTAAAACATCATTTTCCTACCTTTTTATTCTAGGTTGGGTATACCTATTTCCTTTCTAGGTCTCCAAAGCAGGCTTACATTTTGGTGAATTTACTAGGAAATTCCTTTCAACCCTTCCATTCATAAAAAATGTTTTCTTAACCTTTTTGATATTTTGTCCTTCCATATTTCCCTCTTACAAAGGTCCTTTCTCTTTTATAAAATTCAATATCATTTTCTTGACCTTTATAATCATTGTGATAAAATATTTATTTGAAGAACACAAATGTAAGGAACATGAGTTATTTATCTAGATATGGCCCAATCTAACAACCAAACATATGCTTAGAATTTAACATTAATCATATGATTAAACTCCCCACTAGAATTGGCTTGTTGAAAATGTACTTTAATGCCTGGTGGTTTATGTAGAATTTTAACTAATTTGCTAGTAGATAGTGCTTAATCTTTTTAAAATTATAGATCATACCTAAATATTCTCTTTCTATGGAAATTTAATTCTTCCCACTATTGGATAGTTTTCTAATGGAATAATGGATGTGATAGTCCATCCCCTTTTCTCCTAGTTGTGAGAGGATAACCTTCATGGTTGTTCCCGATGCATTCATATCTTAACCTTGAGTTATTCTAATGCCGACTGGACTAGTATCCATAGCAAGGTTGTCTCCTTTCCATCAGGTGGGATATTTTAGCATATACCCTCTTACAAATGTTCTATAATGATGTGTCGCCCAAGAGAGATTCAACCTTGGACTGATTTTTGGGTTGTTCTAAGTATTTGATGACTTTTATTTTATTTAGGTGGACACTATTATACCTTTCAACCTATGCGTCGATGTATCTTCCCAAAAGGTTGCAAGAATTCATTTTTTCCTAGATTAGAGAAAATCGGTTTCTTATCTCTAAATTTTTCAACATCATCCTCAATTTTTTTGCATTGGTAGTTAGGCAAGAAAATACCAATGATAACATATCCACATGTTCATTAATTTTTTAAATTATTCTCTAAAATGTATTGGATTGGAACTTAGTAATATCTAAAAGTTTTTTTCATTTGGTCTAGGATGAACTAACATAATTTTAATGGAATTTCTAAACATAAGAGCATTTAATGAGCACACGAGGGATATTTTCATCATCTTCCTTGCAAGTAATGCATATACTAGGCCTTTTATTTTTCATTTCTATAGGTTATTTCAATTTGGCACTTTGTTCTTTAATGCTAACCACACAACTCTTTTTTTTTTTGTAGCCCTAATGTTCCATAGATTTTTCAACCTCAGGACTCTTATTTCTATTTGAGGAAACATTTTCTTAATCACCCAATTTGGCTTAATAATATCCTGGGGTTTGATTTCTTGAAAATACAACTATGTCTTGTTTGTAATCAATTTTGGCATGGCTTACTTGTATTTTATTAATATAGGAATTCCAATTTATTTATTCCCCCCCTCCTCTCCTACTAGGCCTAAAGAGTCATTCTTGTTCCAACCTTGATTTTTCCTTTAGATTTTAATAGGTTAGCTTCATTGCCAGTAATTATTTTTCACTTTAGGGACATGTTTCTTAGTGTGTATGATTGTCGATGTTTCTCTAATGTAAGCATGCACTTTCTTATATAACTATTCAAATTTGTTTAAGTTCTATATCGTTCATAATATACTAAGAAAAATGGGATTGACACTTTGGAATTTCAATATGAATAGGCATGTTGTATTCTCTTACCTTGTTGATTCATCATTGTCATATGTCACTTTGAAATTACATGATTACCTTATTTCTCTTCGATAAAACCATGTGAATTCCTCTGGCATACTCATTATTCAATTAGAGGATGATTTAGAATCTTAGATTTTTGAACCTTTGATCAATTTTTTTATTCCTTCAAATATTGATTTAACTTGAGATGCACATTGAAAGTGTGGCATATACATTGAAATTGTGGCATGTACCTTTAATGCTTCATTCGTCAAAACTAACCACATATACACCTTTAGTTTAAGAGTATTATTAATATTACACAAAGCCTTCCACCATTAAGCATTCACTTTTTTATGAATACTTGAATAATTTACTCATCATTCTCTTCATCAACACTAACATTTAAAATGTTCAACCAAGCAATTAATTTTTTCTTTATCTTTTCATAGGTTAGTTTGATTGTCAAGTAATGCTTATTCTTATCCATGATTGTGTTGACTTTCAAGATATCAATGTTCCTTATCTCAAGGAACAATTAATCTTGAGAAATGTATTTTTGTGGTTGAATCTAGTTGGATTCTAGGGGTAATCATTTATTGTTGTGGAATTAAGATTGATCAAGCATCCTCTTTTTTCCAAGTTTTGCAATTCACGAAAAAGGAAGGGAAAAACAAATAGTTGATCCAATAACTTTAATAATTTACTCATCGTTCTTTTCATCAGCATTAATATTCAAATCATTCAATCGAGCAATTAATTTTTCCTAATATATCTTCATAGGTTAGTTTCATTGTCAAGTAATGCTTCTGCACTTAAGGGACATGTTTCTTAGTGAACATATGATTGACGGGGCTGCTCGACGAAGAATTTCATTGGTTTGATGTAAATTAAAACATTCTCAATTGATTGACATGATTTTCATGTGGCATATACATCGAAAGTCTAGAAATCCTTCTGCCACCAAGCATCCCCTTTTTGGAAAGTAAATTGCAATTCACCAAAAAGGATGAGAAAAATGTTAATAGTTGATCTAATAACTTGATAATTTAATCAACATTCTCTTCATCAACACTGACATTCAAAGAGTTCAACTGAGCAATTAATTTTTCCTTTATATCTTCATAGGTTAGTTTCTTTCTCAAGTAAATCTTCTTCACTTTAGGGAGATGTTTCATAGTGTGTTTGATTGATGGGGTTGCTAGAATGGTAGAATGCACTTTCTTATCATGGACATGTAGGAGAGATTAACTAGCTTTATCATGGGCATGGATATGCATGCACATAAACTTTCTACTTTAATGGAATTTATTCTTAGGATGTGGAAGAAGTATGTAAGTTTTTATATGATGTATATATTGTTTTTCAATTTACGTATCAAAATATTGTCAATTGCTAATTTGAATCTTGGTACACATACATTTATATACATGGATTAAGAGGAGCCTCCAATTTTTCCTCGAAAACGCTCAAGGATATCTAATGAAATCAGTAGAGGGACTTGTAGCTCGACTGGTAAACCTGGTCAGGTAGTGGAAACTAGTCAAAGAAGACAGTCTAGTGAAGAAAGGAGATCTAGTCAATCTGTATGATGATCAAATTCATTTAGATATAGTGAGTTTGGAGATCAAGGTATGTGTATGTTTATATGCACATGTTAAATTCCATAACATCCCTCTCTACTGATCTCACTTTTATTGACATATTCTTTGAGGACAATTGTGTGCAAGTGATCTGGTTATGGTATATTATGATTTCGTTTACATTATGGATTATATATGATAATAATGATGTATTGTGACATATTGTTAAATTGATGTATATCTATTGATATATAATATTGACGAGTTTTCCTAAGTGTGCAAAGTATATCACAGGTTATGGATGTTGATGGCATCAATGGACCTCCTTGGACTCCAGATTAAGTTAGGGAGTGGATTGTATTTGTTTGAGTATTTCATTTTACGTACATATGACAGATGATTAATTTTGGTATATTATGTATATAGATTATTGACACTATTTTTGTTAGTGGATGCAGGCTTGATGATGGCTTCTAATCTGACCCACATGAGGAGTAGACCTACTAGCACATAAACCATAAAGTTGAGGGAGAGGTATGGCAATGTCCCTGTCACAACCTACTAGCACTCCCTCCGTGGTATGAATTGTATGTTAACGATTACCTAGTTCGAGAGGCCTACAATGTCGTGAGGAAGGACTAAGATAGTCACTCATGAAGATTTATAAGGGGCATGCAATAAGGTGGAATCCTTATTCCTTAGAATCCCTTAGTCAATCACAAGGTCAATCGAGTGGAGTGTTGACTCCAAGGGTCAGAAAAACTGCTAAAACTAGTAAAAGGCGAGTGACACCCTTGGAGCATGAAGGTGCGTCTTGAAGGGCATGTCGTGTAAATAAAAACTTGATTCAATAAATCTAGGTGGCCTAGAAAACATTGAAATGATTAGACCTTGTTGCAATAAAATAATTTTTTTTTGTAAATAAAAGGTTGGATCCTATTATATTAAAATCGACAAAAACCATAGCTGTAGGTGATGCCAGCTGTCCCGCCAAAGCAGGAAACCGGGACAGCTGGGCACCCAAGTCCAAGTGTCTCCCTGTTTGCAGAGTAAACAAAATTCATCCAAGATGTCTCTGCTACGTCTCGCCCGAAGGAAACTGTGACGAGCAGGCAAAGTTCTAAAACTGGTGCTATTGTCTAGAGCTAAGAGACAGTGATAATTATCTAACTTAAGGCGTAAACTGAAATAATTGTACCATAAACAAAGTCTAGGACTACATATCAGATAACCTCTGGACCCTAGTGTGTGTCGTCGACCGTTGTTGAGTGCTTCCATCGTCCAGGAAAGGCGTAGACTCTGGCGCAAGTCGGGCATTGCTTCTTTGGTGTGGCTCGTGAATGCGCTGCAAAGAACATGTCAAGGTGTTGCTCTAGTCTTGCCGTGCGGAAAACCTGGTCCTCAAGCAACTTCCGCATCTCAAAGAGGAGATTGAGAAGGTCCCAGTCCGGTGAAGTGTGCTGCTCTGGGCAATTGCTGTCCACGCGCTCCTCTGTGGTGGCTTCTTTGCGGCTTTGCTCGTTGGGTGCCTCTTCTGCCCTGGTGGGCTCGGGGGGTGGTTCTTCCACCACATAGCATGGTGTGTAAGGCCTTTCATCTCCTGGGTTGTCTTTTGCCGGTTGTGAAGGACCAGCCAAGCCAAAGGACGTGCCCGGGTGCCAATTTGCAGGCGCGGCGAACAGGTTGTGTTCCAGCTGAAAATCTAAGCCTCCTGTCGGAATCCGCTCCTCATCGAACACTCTTGGAGGCCTCTTGAGCTTCTGTCTGCGTCTTCTAGTGGCCATTGCCATGGCTCTTTCAAAAGTTTCCTTTCGTTTGCGGCGCGACTGCGCAGCATACCAAGCCGCCCCCCGTCGTGACCTGCCTCTGATCCTAGGCATGTTGAAAACTCTGTGAATGCCTCCGGGGCTCTCAATTGGGGTCTGAATATGAGAAAATCGACCGGGGTGTTGGTGCGCCTGGGGGCTTGCGGGCAGTCGGCTACCAAGACTCTCGACTTGAATAATGTGCGCGGGGAAGGTGGCTAAGGCTATGACCGTGTCCATCATTTCCACCAGAAAAACCAACTGAGAAATGTTGTTACTCATCGCTTGCGTGAGGGGTCTCAGCCCTTGAATGCTTCTTCGTGCGTGCATGGCTCGTTAATGGGTGAGTTGACAGGAGCCAGTGGATATATTAACTTCCCGTCCCGACTCCCCTCCACGTGGCTGGATAGCCCGCCCTGTCACCCCATCCGGGAGGTTGCAGTAAAATAATTAATTAAAGAGTAAATTATTAATTAATTCCAACAAAAGTCTAAGCCTAAGTCTAAGTTTAATTAAGGGACTAATTAACAATGTTAAATAAATTAAAAGAGTTGAGACAAATCAAATTCTAGGAAAATTGTGCATACAAATCTAAAGATTGGATAAAATTCACATGTGTGCATGAAATTAGTAAATTGGATTAAAAAAAAAATAAATAAATAATAATATGAGAGAAAATGAGTACACATGGAAAATAATCTTGAGTCAACCTACCACTAGTCTAACTAGAAGAAGACTCATAATGTAAGTCTAACTAAGATCTACTTAGGAGACACTCATTAAATGAAAATTTGGGGTACAAAAAGACAATTAAGAGTGAAAATAGGAACACATTGGAGAATGTGTGGGAAATTGGATTTTTAAATAAAATAAAATGGTTATTATTGGTGCAAATTGAGGAAAGTGTGATAAGTGTGTGGATGAATAATCATAATTAATTTAATCTAAAAAGTTAATTATTTGTGCATGAGGACATGTGTCAGTGAGGAAATTTATATGAAACAAATGGTGAAGAAGGAAAGAGGGATCACTTCTTCTTGGTAAGTTTATGCTGGCAAACTAGTTTTAACTGTGTTTTTCTTGTGATAGTTGGGATACCAAGCTCGAGAGAGAGTAGAATCTCTACCTTGCGAAACAAGCCTTGGAGCTATTGTTGTTGATTTCTTCTGTATGGATCATTTTGCAGATTGAGAGGCTAAGGGGGAAGAAGAGTACCCCTAGCATTGGTTGGGAGGTACCAGTAAAGTCTGAATTACCAGGTAGAATCAACAAGGAAGTTGAACAAATTCCAAGATGAAGATCAACATATACAATCAAAATTATGGTTATGGTATTTTCCATTTCTTTCTAATTAGAATTCCTTGTTATTCTATTGTTTAATGGCTCAATAACTATAAAGTGTGTATGTAATGATATATTTTAATGGATAATGCAATATCTTGAAAGTTGGTACAATTTACTTTATGGATGACGAAATGGAATTGAACTAAGCTTGATCTATAAAAATAGTTGAATATGATTATAAGGATCGTTATTTTAGGAAAAGGATCAATTGGAATTTGGATCTGTGACAGTAGATACTAATTGGGCTTAAATGAAATCCCATGACTCAGGTTCAAACTCTTGTATGCCTTCTTGCCATGTATTCAAGGGATCCTCCTTCCAACGGACTACTGTCCTTGCACCTCTCTCCTTTTCCCAATTACTTTAATAATAATAACCTTACGAGTAAAGTGGCTGGTATCCTTGAGTAATCATCTACCATAAGCCTTTCCTCAAGGTTTGTTTAGTTGCCAGTACAATATTCTAACTATCATTGTTGTCTAGTCTTGTGCTGGACATTTTGTTGTCTAGTCTTGTGCTGGACATTTTTTCTCTATTGTAGGGGTCCGTGTATATCCTTTTACAATCAAGATTGGAGGACCTGACTTATTCAGAGTGACAATAATTGCCAGGTGACACTTACAACCATTGTTGTCCAATCACGTCTAATCTAAATTTAAATGAGTCTTAGAAAGACCTCTATGACTTGAAGATCTTGCTCACCGATTTAGATTTTATTGTTGGATTATATAATTCTCTTACCAAATCACCAGGCGATGAAGTCACCAAGTAAAAAATCGGAATAGGCCTTGGTAACTAATGCGATGATGATGTGAAAGCTGCCATTTGTTGTTGTGCATGCTTGATCTTCTTATTATTTAGCCCTTCGAAAATTGTGTTTTCATGTCCAGATCCTTAACTATTCATTCAAGAGTTACGGAGAGACCATCTTAACTTACTAGAGAGTTATGTCCCATTTGTTTTGTGTCTACAAATGAGTTTGACAATCCACACCTGAAGCAGTATGTGCAAGTAGAAGATACACATGAACAATCATGCATGATAACAGCTACTGTGAATAAACTTAGAACCCATGCTAGTACCTAATTATATATATATATATATATGAATTTATAATTAAAACAAGTTATATACAATTTAATATTTTATTTATGTGAGTAAGCTTATTTTTATTTAATGAATATTCTTTGTAAATAATTAGTATAATATTCTTTTGTGGTGACCTTTTAAATTATTCAAACTATTAGGTTATCATGCCTTTACACTTCTTCCCATTACTCTACTAATTTTTAAGTAATGTTGACTTAGTAATAAAGTATGCTTGTAAGGGATGGTTGGTATTTATAATGCTTCCATTTCTATATTATAGTTATATATGTTGATTCAAATAAATTATGAATTAAAGGTTAATGTTGGATTAGAGTTATTATTGATCTTCTTAGTGGAATGATAGTATTGTTAAATTTTTTCTTTGTAAATGTATAGAACCTTTTAAACTAGTGGAATGATATTTTTCATTGTTAAGGGTCATATCATATTATGAATTTGGATGGAATATTTGAATCAATAGATTGGAAGTATAATTATTATGAGGTAGATGAAAAGTTATGTTATTATGTGATTGTATCATTGACTATTGTTGCAATGGTGAATAGGTAGTAATTTATGGTTTACTGGAACTTTTAGCAACGCTGACATGTACAAATCAAATTCCTAGATATCTTGTCAGCGTAGATTAATTGCCTTTACTTATATAAATGTCGTGATGTTTAGTTATGTATCTTGTTTTTATAATAAAAATGTTTACTTCATTTTATACGCTTACCTTTGTGTTGTGTATGGAGGGTTGTTACAATATTATGTTTCTTTCTCAAATTACTCTTGAGTATTGAAAATTGTTTGATAAATCGTAATAGATTATTCTATGGTTACTTGATGAATTTATGGTCAAGTATTGTTGTTGATACTAGTTTGAATTTTGGAATAAGTTTGGGTTTATGGGAATTATATACTTCCTTGTTCCTCAGAACAATCACGAGTCTCGAGACCTTAAATGGTCAAGATGAATCGGAGGAATCATGGACTTGAGCATTGATTATGTGTCTTGGAGGTCCTAACCTTGGAGGATATGTTGGGTGGGTAGATATCCTTGTTATCTTTATGTGATATGGTTGATCTTGAATAATAGTGATGTTATATTTGGATTTTTGTTGTGCAACAAAATGATGAGATTGATTGTGTAGTTATTAATGTATGTCATTGTAGCATTTCACTTCTTCCAACTAGTGTTTAAACCAAAAATCATTAGCACTATTGTACTCACTTATTTGATGTTCTAAAGGAGGGGTCATTACAAATTATGCATGCATATATGTTGAAATTGATATAACTAATTGAACTTCATAAATCTCTTTTCAGATGCATGATTTAGTCAATCACAAGAAAGAGAAATGTAAGAAAGTGTACATCCATTTGTAGGGGGTGTTCAATTTGATCCATTGTGTCATGGATCATCATGATATATTGCTAATCATGATTTTGGGGAAACATTTTATGGGTAAGTTTCTCCTATTTCAGCCAATGTACAACAGCCCCAATCACATAAAAAACATATGGTAGATAAATTACTTTTTTTTTTTACATAAATAAATCATGCATATAGACATGCGTATATCATTGTGGATTGTCCTAAATATCTACAAAAAATTATAAATACGTAGAGGATTGGGAATTTGTTGGGGACACTAATGAAGAAGAGGGTGAGGGTGAAGTTGAAGAATGACCCAAGTATCTTAAAGAAAATTAATATTACACCCATATCACCACCTATCCCTTGAAGATTGGTGTGGATATTCCTTGGGAAGGCGACGCTCAAAAAATGACTCTTCAACGTTGTTCAAACCACCATTCAAATTTGAAACATGATCTTGAGGTAATGGATCTCCCTACAGAGAGAAAACAAAGCTTAGAGATCCTTTTCCATTCTTTAGAGAAATTCATTGATGTATATAATAAACTTAGGCCAACAACCAATGGTTTTGTTGATTTGATGAGGAGACACAAGAAACATTTGATGGGCCCTGATAAATGGTTTGAAATAGAGAAAAGGGTGTCAAAAGAGAAGGAAAAATCAATGTTCAATTTTAAGAAAGGACCAAAGTGATGAATGTTGAAGGTGCATTTTTTCATGCACCCTCACATTGTAGGCCATATTTATGATCGGTTTTTGACAGCATATGGTATACTTCCATGGAATGATGAGGTGCCATATTACTTTTCTAGATTCACTTATGCATAGTTTGTTGAGAATATGCAGCATGATTATACTGACCTACCATCCAAATATTATGGTGCTGTTAAAGGTAGACCTTTTAATCAAAGAGGTGCATTTTCAGATCCATATTTTCATAGACCTCCACAACCCTTGTAATCGCATCCACCAAGGGTGGTTTCTCTGCCTTCAGAGATTGAGGTGACTTCAAAAGTTTTTCGAGATGTGAGGGAGTAAATAGTGGGTAATTTAAATTCATCTTTGTTTGGTATTGATATCGGTTTGAACAAACATCGAGCATGATCCAATGCATGTGGTAGTTTTGTATATAAGACAAATGATGAGATAGATTGCATGAGCCTTGAACATCTACGAGCTTAAGCAAAGGGTTGTTGCAATGGTTTGAAAGAATTAATTGGGTATGAGGAAGGGGGAATTGGATCATTATGTGTTGCAATTTGTAAATATTGTATTCATTCGATGATAATTCTTTTATTAGATCCACAACATCACAATTTTTTACTAACACAAAATATTTATGTTCATTAATTGCAGTTCATTAGAATGTTGAATGAAACATCATTTACAGTGCGAGATATTCCAGAGATTCATAGCTCATTGGTATTGCATGTTTCAAAGTATAAAACTATGCTTTCAGGTGTGAACAATGTTTTTTTTTTTTGTGTGACTGGCGAAACTTGAAACTTGCAGTTCTCGTACTCGCATGACACGATTCCTATCTGCTACCTCTATAACCTCCAGGTGCATCCACACAACCCGCAAGCATGGGGCACAGGTAAATCGGGGTGAAAATCGAACGTGAGACATGCTTTTTACATTTCCTTCCATTTACATGACACTTTCCAATCGGTTTAAACCCTTGTGGGCTAGGTGTCAATAATTTAATTTGTATTTGTTTATATTTATATATATATATATATATATATATATATATATATATATATATATATATATATATATATATATATATATATATATATATATATATATATATATATATATATATATAT
>JZKD02S0543777.1:177009-188504 GCA_000966675.3 Picea glauca
TATATATATATATATATTATAGGGGTACTGGGAGGGGACCTTTAGTATGATAAAAATTTCTTCCAAATTGGAAGATGTTCCAGGTGGCGATTCACAAGTATATTTCATGGTTCAATGTTTCTAACTATGATTAGATGCATCATAATTTAATTGCAATTTTTTTTTTTCAAGATAAGAACTTACACTCATGTCTCTAATATGCATTCCAAATGTGTTATAGGCCAATTTGGATTGGAGAGTGGTGAAGAATGCATGATCATATATGACAATTCATAGATCATGTATGTGTTGCATTTTTAAGTTCTAGTTTGGTTTTATGAGAACTTTATAATCATCTTGAAGAATTGTTTTCAGTTTATAAACTTTGTTATGCATGCCTTAATGTTCAAACTCAATGGTTTCTATGGTTATGTTTGTTTTTCTGTTGTTGTTGTTGTTGTTTCCTTTGACTATGTTTTTATTTTTTGTAGTTTCCTTGTGTAACATCTTGCTCTTGCGCGCACTGAGCGAACTTATTCTTTGAAGACACTTGCTTGCAAGTGAGCCAAATTATTATTCCATTGACCGTTGATTACTATTTTGAGGCATTATGGATGTGATTATATGTTATTTTACTGTATTGACTTAGACATTTTCTATTGACTCGGTTCTGCTGAGTGTGTAGGATTTGGACCTCGAGGATGTTGAGGCATCGATGAAACCCTTGGAATCTGGATCGATTGACAGAGTGGACTATTGGGGTTTGATTCTTGTATATATATGACATTTTTGAATCTAATTAGATGTTATGATTATGGATTTTATTCTTACATGATTCGTTGATGATGTAGGCTGACAATAGCTTGTCGACTAGACTCACATGTGGAGTAGAGGGGTCATGCATGATAACCAGAGACATTGAGGGAGAGGTGTGGACAACAACCCTGTGACATCCTACTAGAACTCTCGTCGTGGCTCGCACTATAGGTTAACGATTACCTAGTTCGAGAAGACCCACGATGCCATGAGGGAAGACTGCGACAGTCGCTCATGATGATTCTAAGGGGCATGCAATAAGGCCTGGGACTTATTCCTTAGAGGCCCTTAGTCTCCCACAAGATCACCTGGCGAAGTATTGACTCCAGGGGTTTTTTATGTCTACTAAGTCAGTCAACAGGTGAGTTGCACCCTTGGAGCACGTAGTGAGTCCTGAAGGGAACAATGCACAAGAAAAATGGAAACAGGTGAGTGGCACACTTGGAGCACGGAGTGTGTCCTGAAGGGAGCATCGCCCAAGAAAAATGGAAATAGGTGTGTGTCACCCTTGGAGCATGTAGTGCGTCTTGAAGGGCACGTCGCGCAAGGGAAACAAAAGGAGGAGAGTGGCACCCTTGGAGCACCTAGTGCGTCCGGAAGGGGCACGTCGTGTTGTTAATTAATAAGTTAATAAACCTAGATCGCCTTAGAACAAATTTTGTGAAAAGATAGTTTTAAAAACAAATTCCCTAATAAAATGTCGCCCAACCTCGAAAATTAAAATCTAGGTCTAAAGTAATACTTGTGGAAAAAATAAAAATAATAATAATCATCATTAAACATGTGACCGAAGGGGGGAAAGAAACTTGATTAAATTATTAAAATCAAATTGTTCAAGGATTTAAAACTTAAAAGGGAAATGATTGTTTTATTGTACTTGCTAATTAAAATTTATGAATTAAAAAGAAAAAGGGAAAAAGATAATTTTCTACACTTTCCATTTGAGTTTTAACTGAAAAGGGAAAGGGGAAATTTAAAAGAATTAGGAAACTAGGAAAAAGAGGGAAACATAAAGAGAAAGGGAAACATAAGGAAAAATCATAAAGACTAACTTAGTAAGGTATCTAGCATTTAAGAACTTTCTAAATTGAACTCAACTAGTGAATTAGTAAGGGGGTAAGTCATTAAAATGTGTAAGGGAATATGCGGACACCTAGGAGCGATTCTAGGAATGCTTTTAGGTGGGTGAGGGAAATAGGAGTAATTAATTAATTAAAGAAATTAATTTATGGTGCAATGAAGGGGATGGGTGACACATGTATGGGGAGGATTTTTATGAATTAAATTAAATGGGATTTTGGAAAAGTAAATGCCCTAGAAACTCTATAAAAAGGAGGGAGGAGAAGGATGATGGATCTCTTTTGTTATGCATAACGTTGCGCTGCATAATTTTAGACTTGATTGACTTAGCTTGTGGGAGTTGGGATTCCTAGCTCGGTGAGGAGTGGTAGCTTGGCCTTGTGAGGCAAGCTGGGAGCTAGCTAATCTCTGGTTTAGTGTGTGTGGCCCCTTTGTGGCTCGGGGAGCTAAGGGGGAAGAAGAGTATCTCTAGCATTGGCTGGGAGGTATTGGTGAAGTCTCATCAGTCGACAAGAAGGAGCGACATGGAGTGCACAAAACAACGACTCAGACTGGATGACTTGGTCTACGATACACTTACTTTCATTCTGCATAGTAGATTGTTATTATACTTTACACATTTAATTCTGTACTTTTATTTGGGTAAAGGAAATGTTGACTTGATTCCCTTGTCTTTCAATCCCTGATTGTTGTGAGTTTCCTATGGTGTTATTTATTTGTGATGAGTTTGTGTTGTTTTTTCACCTTCATCCCTAGCTCATCAGTCCATGCCTGAGTAGTCAGCCAAGAACCCAATCGACAGTCATCACTTCGGTGTTAATAGACCTATAGATCCAAACGCCCTACATTTTTGTGCGTGGATGATGAGCGAAGAATGTTTCTGCCCAGTCGTTTAACCCTGTTGATTGTTCTTGGTTGAGTGTTTGAGTTGTGTCTAGTTGCGATGGATTACCTCCTCGATTGTTTATCCCTTCCCTTAGGGAATCGTTTATGATCCTCTGCGTTGATGCATTTCCTGGTGAAGTAACTCTATGTTTTAATACCCTTCTTGGCAATTTATGTTTGCGTTTTGATATTGGTATGACAATGAATTTATGCTTTTAATGGAAGCTAAAATATACCTGGTATGCTTGCGTTTTAATATTGGAATGACAATTATTTATGATTTTAATGGTAGCGAAACTATACCTGGTATGGTTGCGTTTTAATATTGGAATGACAGTGATTTTATTCTTTAATGGGAGCGAAACTATACCTTGTATGCTTGCGTTTTTAATATTGGAATGAGAGTGTATTTACACTTTTAATCGCAGTGAATTCAAACCTTGAATGCCTGTGTTTTTCTTACCTTGAAGAAAAGAGAATCTACTGATGTCTACGAACTTGTTTATGACTGCGTTTGTGAATGGTAGACAACGTTTTTCGTTTTAAGTGCAAGATAGAATATGACAGCGTTGGTCGGACTTTTACTTAGCCTTCAATCCATTTATCTGGGCATCTTACCCATCATCCAAATCGGTTCTTCTTGGTGTCATAGCATGACAATTTTTATTTACCCAACCACTTCATTATTTACCCTATGGTTTCACGGATTTTTATGACAATGTTCATTTTTTTTTACCTGCACTTTTCTTAGTGTGCTTGTGTTGGATTAATGAAGTCTGCACTTGCTTTATTCGTCAGGCAATGTTTATACAATCAGTTTACCTCAGTGACTTAGGTGTTCATGGATGTGACGTCATCATTTTAGCCTAACCGCCACCCTCTATATCCTGAGCTTTAGCAATTTCATTTATCTCTTGTTTAACATCGATTTTACAATCTGATATTCCATTGTTAAGAACGCAACGGTGGTTGGTTAAGACTTTGTTTTTACCTTCCCCATGCTTTTACTAGGATCTTTGCTTTCTTTATTGAGAAAACAATGTTTACTTTCCCCATGGTTCTCCTCACTCCGTTTTTTTTTTATTTATCTCTAAGATTTATGACGGTGTATACCTACATTAATACGATTTTTCTTTATGACGACATCAATACGACTTCTTCTTACATGCCTATGTTTTTTGATGTTACTTGCATGCGTGTTGGCTGTGATTAACCTGGCTGAGTGTGTGTTTGCGATTTGGCTATGATTTATATGGATGTGTGTTATGCCCAGTCCCCATATTGGATATGGTTGTAATGTAAGCAAGTTATTTCTATCTGCTATGTAGCGACTTCTTGAAGATCTCACCATAACATAACTACCACTGACAGTAAATTTTGGTAGTAAATCTGGATGGGGATGTCAGTGTTGAAAGTACCCTTAAATATTTGACAGCCTTTTATGTGTTATGTTTAAAATGGTCAGCCTAATAGTAATTGTGTATAGATTTGTTAATAGACTGCGATGCCAAATTTAGGTACCTGTCATTTAACCTAGCCAACAGCTTGAAAATATCCCTCTTTAATGGCATTGTCATTTCTTAGTAGTTTCCTTTATTATTAATAGACAACTTGTCATTTTTAGTACGGTTAATATAGCTAGACGATGACATGTTGTGTTTTAATTTGTTAATAAGTGTTCTAATTGTATCATTCTATATTAATATTGTTAATGTTTTTTTTTAATGTTAATTTCTAGTTAGATTGAAATTTTGGATTAATTTAGAATTGCACAATTAGATTGTAATTAATGATTAAAACTAGATTGGTGAGTATTGACTAAATTGTAAATTTAGACTTGCTAATTTGATTTATAATTAATGTTAAATTGATTTATAATTATTGTCCAATTGGTGGTTGACTCACCAAATTAGATTGTATTTAATGTTAAGTTAGGGTTGGAAACCATTGATTTAGACTGGTTAATTTAGATATGTATTTAACGTTAATTCAAATCATAGTTATTCACTAGTTTAGACTTGACTATGGTGTTGGGGTGTTGGCAAAGTCATGTAAAAATTTCTCTTTCTCCCTTTGAGTAATGTCATCTGGAGTCTTGTCTATCTATTTCCTGGGGTATGGGTGTATCCTTCTTGTCAGCATACGGTTCCTAGCACGTCAGAGTTATCTAGAGTCCTTGGTCTAGATATGATGTGTTGTGCCAAGGTTATTGGCATGTCTATCACCTGGGGATGGCATGACTCCTGATGAGGGGATCATGGCGTGCCCTATTGGATAGCGATGAATGATAACTTGATTGGAGTTGGTGCCTTTGGTGTGAGTGTTGTTGAGCATTGTAAGTTTTCTTTTGGTGCATGGGTTGAATGCCTACATGTGTTTGGTTCTCGCGCCTTGAGGTTCTATCTTTGTTCATCAAGGTCGTGGTGTCAGGAAGGGGATGTGGTCCCATAGCTGGTAGGCGTGGTCATGTTGTGTCGGGTGGGTAGTTGTTTCCCCTTGTTTCTCTATGCACGTTTCACCCAGTTGCACTTGTGCTAGTGCGTGGAGTCATAGTTGCCTATTGCCTAGACTGTGTGCTTGCGTTCATCATCAATTGTGTGGTTAAATTATTGTTGTCATTGCCTTCTTGCCTAAAAATAAAAATAAAATTGTGCTTCTTCTTCGCTTGTAGTCGTAACGAAGGGGTTGTTACATATGGTATCAGAGCAGGTTCAACCCTACGACTGTGGATCGCTAGGCTTTCCACTACAATAAACCAGTGAGTATTAACCCTTGCGTTAATTAAAAACATTAACGTGTTCGTACGCTGATCGCATTTAGAGGATGCCTCAGAGGTTCATAATGTGGTGTCATGGAAGGAGGTGTGATGCCTCTAGAATTTCCCACACCCTTGGAGTCGAACCCCCAAGGGGAAGAGAAATTGCTTTGGCAGGATTCACTTGTTGTAAGGGATGATGATGGTCTAACAAGGCCTTTCCCAGTAATGTCAAGGGGCCTTGATTCACCATTGGTATTGAGATGAGGCAGTGCACCTGTACCCATGAGGGTCCATAGGGCACCCTATCTAGTACCATTAGAATCCATCGAGAACTTGAGATATTTGAGTTCTCGAGTCCACGAGTGTCGTAGATGGTTGTGTCATTGAGGCACGGTTGTAGAGCAAGGTGTTATGCTTCACGCTTCACGATTACGACCTCCAGCATGAAGGGCCGCATGGTGGTCTTTCAACTGAAGGGGAACACTCTTCTATGGTGAAAGACGCTCCTGCCACTTGAACATGGCCGTTGACGATTTGTCATTGGAACTGTTCAAGGAATAGTTCCAGAAGAGGTATCTTTCTAAGGAATTCGTTCAACATCAGCTCAATGAGTTTGACGCCTTGTGACAGGGCGGTCGTACGGTGCCAAGTACAAGGCCTGTTTTTGGAGCTTCTTCGGTATGATCCGCACCCTCATCAAGAAACTTAAGGTCAACAAGTTTGTGTTGGCCTTAGCATTGGAATTCAACTTCTACTTTGTGCACCAGAATTACTGGACCGAAGATAGTATGTTGGAATGTGGGCAGCCACATTTTCAGTGTGACTACCCAGTGAAGAGGACTAGAGCATCTGGATCAGTCAGACCCACTACCATGGGAGATTTGGGCAAGGCCCATTGGATTTATGCAACGGTGAATAACTTCCAGGAAGAGCACTATTCGACTATGCTCGAGACATCAGGTATCATCGCTGACCAAACCTTAGTATTTGATTGATCCCGATTCTACCGAGAGTTTCCATTTCTAGTGCAACGCTAAAAAGGATTAAGGTAAAGGCAGTCGAACAGGATAAGTTTAACTTTGTAGAGATGGCTTCATGAGCCAAACAAAGGTTTGGAGGAAAGGTTACGGGCTATACCTTAAACTGGGATATTTTTTCAATAGGGCCCACCTGTACATCACGATATTAGGATCTTATGATGTCGTGATGAGTATGGACTGGTTGGAATCACATGAAGTGATACTGAACTGTAAGATGAAACGATTGGGATTGGTCAATGTTGAGGGATATAGATGCGTGATTGTAGGACGGAATGAGGGAGATTCCCTAAGGTTCATTGCGTCCTTGCAGTTAAGGAAGAGCATGTGCAAGGGATGTAATATTTATACGATCCTTGCGTTAAACAAGAAGGGAGTAGAAAAACATCTAGAACACCTTTTAGTGGCGAGAGAGTTAGCATATGTCTTTCTGAAGGAGTTACTAGGGATGTCATTGGAGTGGGAATTGGAGTTTACCATAGACCTAAAACATGGGACTTAACCAATAGCGAGAACGCCTTATCGTATGTCAACCCTGGAGTTATAGGAGTTAAGAATGCAGCTAAAGGAGTTGCTGGACCTGGGACTCATACGTCCCAGTGTGTCACCGTGGGGTGCGCCTGTTATTTTCATATGAAGAAAGGATGGGTCGTGGAGACTCTGCATTGACTACTATCAATTGAACAAGGCAATGATAAAGAATCAATATCTACTACCAAGGATTGATGATTTGTTTGATCAGATGAAGGGTGCGACAGTGTTTTCCAAGATCGATTTTTTATCAGGGTATCACCAATTGTCGATCAAGGAGGATGACATCCCTAAGACCACCTTTAAGACGAGGTTTGGACATTATGAGTTTACTGTTTTACCGTCTGTACTAACAAACACCCTAGGGGTATTTATGATTTGGATGAACGGGGGTTCTGTGAGTACTTGGACAAGTTCATCTAAGTATTCATAGATGATATTTTAATTTACTCTCGGATGACAAAGGAGCGTGATGAGCACTTGCACTTGGTACTACAATGTCTGCGAGAGTACAAATTGTATAGGAAGTTGTCCAAATGCTAGTTTTAAATCGAAGATCCACTACTTAGGGCATGTCATCTTCGGCAAAGATATTTCCGTGGATATGGAAACGGTCGAGGCTATTATGGAATGGCCTTTACCGACAAATTTCCCAGAAGTGCGCAACTTCATGGGTTAGGTAGGATACTATCGACGGTTTGTCGAGGCATTTTCAAAGATAGAAAATCTGATCACGAAGTTGCATAAGAAGAACAAGAAGTTTTTTGGACCGAGAAATGCACAGAATTTTTTTGGAGGCTCAAGGAGCTGTTGACAATGACACCGATACTAAAGTTCCTTGACATGGATACAGAATTCTTGGTATGCACTGACACATCCAAGGACGGATTAGGCGGAGTCTTGATGAAAGATGGTCGATTGATCACTTACATCTCGAAGAAACTGAGAAGGAATGAGTAGAACTATGCGATTCATGATTTGGAGTTGTTAGCCATTGTTTATGCCTTGAAGGTTTGGAGACACTACCTAGCTGGATGAAAATTTGAACTAAATATGGACCACTGTGGACTACAACACATCCTTACGTAAAGCGACCTGAACGCGTGACAACGACGTTGGTTGGAACTTCTTAGCGAGTACGATTTTGAGATTTCTCACATAAAAGGAATAGTGAACCAAGTGGCAGATGCATTGAGTTGGAGACCACGCATATTTTTGGTGTTTCCTCTTCAAACGAATCTATGTGAAAATATTCTAACCTTACAGGGTGACGATGACTAGTACAAGAGGTTGAGGATTTTATCGGACAAAACGCAATGATGGTACCAATATTTGAAGGATTTACATTTGACGACGATGGATTTTAAAGTTTAAAAACCATATTTATGTACCATTGAATGACGAGTTGAGGAGATTTATCCTAAACAAGGCTCATAGAGAAATATACATGGCTCACCCAGGAGTCACGAAGAGGAGGGAGGACTTTAAAACCTTATTCTTATGGAAAGGAATGAATGCATACATCGTCAACTATGTGACCATATGTCTAGAATGTCAGCAGGTAAAGCCCGAACCTAGACATCCAACAAGATTACTACAGCCACACACTATTCCAGAATCAAAATGGGAGGTTATTTTGATGGATTTATTGTTGGATTTCCACTGATGGCAGGGAGACATGACTCAATTTTTGTGGTAGTAGACACTATGATGAAGAGTTCTCATTTTATTCCTATGCATATGACATATTAGGCACCTGACATATCTATATTTTTCATCAGTGAGATTGGGAGGCTACATGGCATGCCTAAGAGGATAATATCCGATCGAGGATCGGTGTTTACTGGACAATTTTGGAATAGTTTCCAAGATGAATTGGGAACCAGACTTAACTTGAGTACTATGTACCACCCATAGATTGACAGGTAGACCGAACAAACAAACCAGACCTTGGAAGACATGTTGTGCATGTTGTGATGGACGAACAGAAGCGCTGGGAATAATTATTGCCACTGGTAGAATTAGGTTATATCAACAATCACCAAAGCGTCATTAATATGGCGCCTTTCGAGTTTCTTTATGTGTGACCATGTTGGATTCCTTTGAGTTGGGATCGGCTTGAGGATAGGATCCAAGTGGGTTTGAAAGCGATCCAAGAATTGGAATATTAAATACAATCTCTAAGACAAAAGATCAAGGAAGTGAAGGATCGCCAGAAGATTTATGTCAATGTGCATCATGTCGACTGTAGTTACGATGTGGTGATCGTGTATTTTTGTGGTGGAAACCACATAAGATTTTGATCAAGTTTGGAAAAGGGGCTAAACTATCTCCTACAATTTTGTGGAAAGGAGAGGCTCGTGGCCTAATGACTATCCTTTCCTGATTCTTGAGGTGTATTCACGATGCCTTTCACGTCTTCGTTCAAGACATTATGATTAGTGATCCTACACATGTTTGACTTGAGCACCTTGTGGGTGTCGGATGAGGGTGTGATCATGATTGAACCGATCTGCATCCTGGATCATCACATTCAATAGCTACAATGTTGAACAGTATATGAGGTCAAGGTCCAGTGGGACAACTATAATCCGCACTCGACGACCTCAGAGGATGCATATGATATGCGCCAATAGTTTCCATTTTGTTTGATAGATAGAATTATGACACTGTGATACACACTATTTCGGCACTTTTCTACTGCGAAACTTTAGGACAAATTTTATACCAAGAGGGGGTGTATGTAACATCATGCTCTTGTGCGCATTGAGAGAACTCATTCTTTGAACACACTTGCTTGTAGGTGAGCCAGATTATTATGCCATTGACCATTGATTACTATTATGTGGCATTATGGATGTGACTATATGTTATTTTACTGTATTGACTTAGACAGGTGCTATTGACTCGGTTCTCCTGAGTGTGCAGGATTTGGACCTCGAGGATGTTGAGGCATCGATGAAACCCTTGGACTCCAGATCAAGTCAGGGAGTGGACTATTGGGGTTTGATTTTTGTATATATATGACATTTGTGCATTTGATTAGATGTTATGATTATGGATTTTATTCTTACATGATTTGTTGATGATGCAGGCTGACGATAGCTTGTCGACCAGATTCACTTGTGGAGTAGAGGGGTCATGCACGATAACCAGAGACGTTGAGGGAGAGGTGTGGATAGTAGCACTTCCATACTAGCACTCTCGGTGTGGCTTGAATTGTAGGTTAACGATTACCTAGTTCAAGAAGACCCACGATGTCATGAGGGTAGACTGCGACAGTCACTGACGACGATTCTAAGGGGCACATAATAAGGCAGGGCCCTTATTCCTTAGAGACCCTTAGTCTCCCACAATATCACCTGGTGGAGTATTGACTCTAAGGGTCTTTGATGTCTACCAAGTCATTCAAGAGGTGATTGGCACCCTTGGAGCATGGAGTGCATCCTAAAGGGCATGTCGTGCAAGAAAAAAGGAAATAGGTGAGTGGCACCCTTGTAGCACTGAGAGCATTCTGAAGGGCACGTCGTGCAAGAAAAATGAAAAATAGGCATGTGGCACCCTTGGAGCACGTAGTGCGTCATAAAGGGAACGTCGTGCAAGGGAAACAGAAGGATGTGAGTGGCACCCTTGGAGCACCTAGTGTGTCCTGAAGGGGCACGTCGCGTTGTTAATTAATAAGTTAATAAACCTAGATGACATTAGAATGAATTTTGTGATAAGAAATATTTAAAAAAAAATTCCCTAATAAAATGTTGCCCAACCTCAAAAATTAAAATCTAGGTCTAAAGTAATACTTGTGGATGATCAGGGGATCAAATTTTGCTCAAATTTCAAAGTGCTCGGAATGCGACGAAAACAGTGTCATTGCGTCTGTCTCGTCTTCTTGATTCTGGTGGTATATTTACTTTGTCAAATGGAATCCGTATGGAGAAGATATCGCGATCTTTTCGCCAAGCCAAACAGGTAAAAAAATTTAATGTTGACTGTACCAGTCCATACATTCTGTACGGTCTAACATGGCAGGACCGTACGACCGTACGAGGGGTGATGTGGCAGATGTTGATTGGTTGATAGATGGCGAGTCAAGAGCTGACACATGTCTGTTCAGATGGCAAATAATATGAGGACACGTGGACCAATCCGTGGGTGCCACGTGTCACTCATTGGTTGGCTAGTGGTTGTATGTAAAACATATGGGAGTCCACGGGGTTCGACCCCTGGACCTCCCCAACACCTAACACCTTCGCATGACCGCTTGACCATTAGGCAATGAGTTAGTTATTATTTGACATATGGTTTCGAATTTATTTGAATTCGTTCATTGTATTAAATGGAAAGGGGGGCGGGCCGGGGCTTAGCCCCGACCCATGGTTCCGTTATAGCATATAACTGTGTATTATAATATG
>JZKD02S0543777.1:192365-211766 GCA_000966675.3 Picea glauca
TGTATTTTGATGCCTTGTACTAAGCAGGTAACAACAGAACAAACGACACAGTTGTTCTTTCAAAATGTTTGGGTGCATTTTGGTTTGCCCAAGTCCATTATTTCTGATCGGGATTTTCGAATTGTTGGAAGTTTTTGGTCGAGTTTGTGGGCACTCATGGACACAAAGCTTAAAAAGAGAACAAATTTTCATCTGCAGACAGATGGTCAGACAGAGGTGGTGAATCGTACAGTGGGACATCTTCTTCGTGCTTATTGCAGCAAGCATCCTAAACTTTGGGATGAACATTTACACTACGTTCAGCATGCGTATAATCAAGCTAAGCACTCTTCGACTCAAACGTCGCCATTTGAGGAATGTTTTGGCTATTTGCCTAAGTCGCCTTTAGATTTTATCTTTGGGAAAGATATTGTTCTTGATGGGAAATATGATATTGATCGGGCAGAGAAGTTCATTGAACAAATTCAGTCGATACATCAGGTGGTGCAAGAGCAGTTGGAAAAGAGTCAGACTAAGTACAAAACAAGACATGACAAGCATCGTGTTGATCCCAGTTTCGAAGTTGGTGATGAAGTTTGGCTTTACATCAGCAAGGAGAGGATTAAAGGAGAAGGTAAAAAGTTGAAACCGATTCGATATGGTCCTTTCAAGATTGTTGACAATATTGGTAACAATGCTTTTCGTTTAGATTTTCCTCCTTATATCCAGATGTATGCAGTTGTTAATGTTGAGAATTAGAAGTTGTATGAGCCTCCATTGATTGATTATCAAGGAGAGCATGTTCAGACTCCTTCCATAGATGATTTTTCTCTAGAGTATCTAACAGAACTGCAGGAAGACACCATCCTTGACAGGAGGATGCGAACTTCGAAGCGAGGAAATGTGGAGTATTTGCGAGTTGGTCTTAAAGGGACAAATCCAAGCAAGGCTAAGTGGATTGAGATTGGAAGGGTGAGGGAACTATACCCTCATCTTCACATAGACTGAGATAGTCTTTTGGAGGTCCAAAATCTTTCCAATGGGGAGGTGTGATCAGGGGATCAAATTTTGCTCAAATTTCAAAGTGCTCAAAATGCGACGAAAACAGTGCCATTGCGTCTATCTCATCTTCCTGATTCTGGCGGTATATTTACTTTGTCAAATGGACTTCATATGGAGAAGATATTTCGATCTGTTCACCAAGCCAAACAGGCAAAAAAATTTAATGCTGACTCTACCAGTTCGTACAGTCTGTACGGTCTGACGTGGCAGGATCGTACGATCGTACGGGGGGTGACGTGGCAGATGTTGATTGGTTGATAGATGGTGAGTCGGGAGCTGACACATGTCCAGTTGCATGGAAAATAATATGAGGACACATGGCCCAATCCATGGGTGCCACGTGTCACTCATTGGTTCGCTAGTAGTTGTATGTAAAACATATGGGAGTCTGCGGGGTTCGACCCCCGGACCTCCCCAACACCTAACGCCTTCGCACGACCGCCCGACCATTAGGCCATGAGTTAGTTCTTATTTGACATATGATTTCGAATTTATTTGAATTCATTCATTGTATTAAATGGAAAAGGGGGCGGGTTGGGGCTTAGCCCCGACCCATGGTTCCGTTATAGCATATAACCGTGTATTACAATATGTGGCGCGGGTTTACAATACATAACCCAAAGTTTATATGACCATTGTAATATGTATATTGCGCGCGGGGTTTACAATGCGTGGAGCCCCCGGCCGCGGGGTTATATATATATGTATTGCCATGTGCCCACGAATTGGAGTGTGGGGGGAGGTTACACCCGTTGCAACGAATTAACCACCTTTTGCCTATGCGCGAGGTCACATGCGCCATATGCCGAGGTGCCGAGGCGGTTAGGGGCTGGCGTACCCTTAACCATTCTACGGTTTGCACCATTGGTGCGATTGCACCCAGTGCTGGATTTTCACACTTTAAAATGTGTGTGAGCCAGGTTCAATGATGAAGGGTGCGTTTTGTAGATTCAAAGACAGCAAGCTTGAAGATGGGGACTTCCAGGAGGCCTAATTTCTTCATTTTTCGACCGATTGAGGTGCCAAAAGAGCCCAGACAGGGGTTTTGGGACATTCTGAAGCCATTGGAGCAGTCGGTTTGTCAGTTTGAGCATTGTAAGACATGTTTTTGAGAACTTTTGAGTAATTAATAATAATGATCCATTGGAAGTTGGACCAGGAGATGTAGCCCATGAGAGGGGTGAACTCCTTTATCAATTGTTGTGCTTATGTGTTTATGTTCAATGATTATGCTATTGTCTATGTATAATTTGCATAAGTAATCCTTTAATTTATGTGTTGCAAACTGATCCTTTTGCTTTAAACACATAACATTCACTTGCAATAAGTTTTCAAGTTTTTCAAGTCTTCTTCATTTTTAGATCAGTGGAAAAAATAAAAATAATAATAATCATCATTAAACATGTGACGGAAGGGGGGAAAGAAACTTGATTAAATTATTAAAAACAAATTTTTTAGGGATTTAAGATTTAAAAGGGAAATGATTGTTTTATTGCACTTGCTATTTAAAATTTATTAATTAAAAATAAAAAGGGAAAAAGGTAATTTTCTACACTTGCCATTTGAGTTTTAACTAAAAAGGGAAAGGGGAAATTTAAAAGAATTAGGAAACTAGGAAAAAGCGGGAAACATAAAGAGAAAGGGAAACATAAGGAGAAAGCAAAAAGACTAACTTAGTAAGGTATCTAGCATTTAAGAACTTTCTAAATTGAATTCAACTAGTGAATTAGTAAGGGGGTAAGTCATTCAAATGTGTAAGGGAATATGCAAACACCTAGGAGTGATTATAGGAATGCTTTTAGGTGGGTGAGGGAAATAGGAGTAATTAATTAATTAAAGAAATTAATTTATGGTGCAATGAAGGGGATGGGTAACACATGTACGGGGAGGATATTTATGAATTAAATTATTCAACATTAAATTAAATGGGATTTTGGGAAAGTAAATGACCTAGAAACTCTATATAAAGGAGGGAGGAGAAGGATGATGGATCTCTGCCGTTATGCATAACATTACGCTGTGGAATTTTAGACTTGACTGACTTAGCTTGTGGGAGTTGGGATTCCCAGCTCGTTGAGGAGTGGTAGCTTGGCCTTGCGAGGCAAGCTGGAAGCTAGTTGATCTCTGGTTTAGTGTGTGTGGCCCCTTTGCGGCTCAGGGGGCTAAGGGGGAAGAAGAGTACCCCTAGCGTTGGCTGGGAGGTACTGGTGAAATCTCATCAGTCAGCAAGCGGGAGTGGCACGGAGCACGAGGGACAATGCCTCAGAGTGGACGACTTGGGCTATGGTATGCTTACTTTCATTTTCCATAGTAGATTATTATTATACTTTACGCCTTTAATTCTGTACTTTTATTTGGGTAAAGGAAATGTTGACTTGATTCCCTTAGATTTCGATCCCTAAATGTTGTGAGTGTCCTACGGTTTTATTGATTTGTGATGAGTTTTCTCTTTTTCTTCCCCTTCATCCCTAGCTCATCAGTCCACGCCTGAGCAGTTGGTCAGGATCCGGATCAATGATCATCACTTCGGTGTTAATAGACCTATAGATCCAAACACCCTTCTTTTCTATGCATGGATGATGAGCGAAGGATGTTTCTACCTAGCCATCTAACCCTATTGATTGTTCTTGATTGAGTGTTTGACTTATGTTTGGTTGCGATGGATTACCTCCATGATTGTTTATCCCTTCCCTCAATGAACTGTTTATGATACTCTGCGTTGATGCATTTCCTAGCGAAGTAACTATGTGTTTTAATACCCTTCTTGGCAATTTATGTTTGCATTTTGATATTGGTATGACAGTGAATTTATTCTTTTAATGGCAGTGAAACTATACGTGGTATGCTTGCATTTTAATATTGGAATGACAATGATTTATTCTTTTAATGGCAGCGAAACTATACCTCGTATGCTTACGTTCTAATATTGGAATGACAGTGATTTTATGCTTTAATGGAAACGAAACTATACCTTGTATGCTTGCATTTTTAATATTGGAATGAGAGTGGATTTACACTTTTAATGCCACCTAATCCAAACCTTGAATGCCTGCATTTTTTTTTTACCTTGAAGAACAATGAATCTACTTATGTCTATGAACTTGTTTATGACTGCGTTTGTGAATGGTAGACAACGTTTTCGTTTTAAGTGCAGGATAGAATACGACAGCGTTGGTCGGAATTTTTCTTAGCCTTCAATCCATTTATTTGGGCATCTTACCCATCATCCAACTTAGTTCTTCTTGGTGTTATAGAACGTCAATTTTTATTTACCCAACCACTTCTTTATTTCCCCTGTGGTTTCACGAATTTTTATGACAACATTTGTTTTTTTTTACCTACACTTTTCTGAGTGTGCCTGCGTTGGATTAATGAAGTCTCCACTCGCTTTATTGATCAAGCAACAGTTATACAATCAATTTACCTCAGCGACTTAGGTGGTCATGGATGTGATGTCACCATTTTACTCTGACTACCACCCTCTAGATCCTGAGCTTTAGCAATTTTGTTTATCTCTTGTTTAACTTCAATTTTACAATCCGATATGCCATTGTTAAGACTACAACTGTGGTTGGTTAAGACTGTGTTTTTACCTTCCCCACGATTTTTCCAGGATCTCTTTTTTATTTATTGAGAAAATGATGTTTACTTTCCCCCATGGTTCTCCTCACTTGTTTTTTTTATTTATGACAGTGTAGACCTATGACGGTGTAGACCTGCGTTGATCTCTAAGATTTATGACGGTGTAGACCTGCGTTGATATGATTTTTTTTTATTCCAGCGTCAATATGATTTATTTTTACATGCCTGCATTTTTCAATGTCACCTGGATGCATGTTGGCTTCGATTTACTTGGCTGAGTGTGTTCCTGTGGTTTGGCTTCGATTTTATATGGTTTTGTGTTAAGCCCAGTCCCCATATTGGCTATGGTCGTAATGTAAGAAATTTATTGCTATATGTTGTGTCACGACTTCTTGAAGATCTCACCATAACGTAACTACCACCGACAATAAATTTGGGTAGTAAATATGGATGGGGATGCCAGCATTGACAATAGCCTTAAATATTTGACAACCCTTTATGTGTTATTTTCAAAATGGTAAACCTAATAGTAATTGCATACAACTTTGTTAATAGACTATGATGCTGAATTTAGGTACCTGCCATTTAACCTAGCCAACAACCTGAAAATAGCCTGCTTTAATGGCATTGCCATTTCTCAACAATTTCCTTTATTGTTAATAGACAACTTGTCATTTTTAGTATGGTTAATATAGCTAGACGATGACATGTTTTGTTTTAATTTGTTAATAAATGTTCTAACTGTAGAATTCTATATTAATATTGTTAATGTTGTTATTTAATGTTAATTTCTAGTTAGATTGAAATTTTGGATTAATTTAGAATATCCCATTTAGATTGTAATTAATGATTAAAACTAGATTGGTGAGTGTTGACTAAATTGTAAATTTAGACTTGCTAATTTGATTTATAATTAATGTTAAATTGATTTATAATTATTGTCCAATTGGTGGTTGACTCGCCAAATTAGATTGTATTTAATGTTAAGTTAGGGTTGGAAAGCATTGATTTAGACTAGTTTAGACATGACTATGGTGTTGGGGTGTTGGCGAAGTCATGTAACAGTTGTGCTTTCTCCCTTTGAGTAGCATCATCTAGAGTCTTGTCTACCCATTGTATGGGGTATGGGTGTAGCCTTGTTGTCAGCATATGGCTCCTAGCGCGTCGGAGTTATATAGAGTCCTTGGTCAAGATAGTATGTGTTACGTCAAGGTTATTGACGCGTCTATCACCTGGGGATGTCATGACTTCTGATGAGGGGATCATGGTGCACCCTATTGGATAGCGACGAATGATAACTTGGTCAAAGTCGATGCCTTTCATGTGAGTGTTGTTGAGCACTGTAAGTTTTCTTTTGGCACATGGGTTGAACACCTACATGCGTTTGGTTCGCATGCCTTGAGGTTATGTCTTTGTTCATCAAGGTAGTGGTGTCAGGAGGGGGATGTTGTCCCACAACTGGTAGGTGTGGTCGTGTTGTGTTGTGTTGGGTGGGTAGTTATTTCCCCTTGTTGCTCTACACATGTTTCACCTAGTTTCTCTTGTGCTAGTGGGTGGAGTCATAGTCTCCTGTTTCCCGGACTGTGTTCTTTCGTTTGTCATCCATTGTGTGGTTAAACTATTGTTGGTGTCGCCTTCTTGCCTTAAAAAAAAAAAAAATTGTGCTTTTGCTTCACTTGTAGTTGTAACGAAGGGGTCGTTACACCTTGGAGCCCACCCTTTTTGTTAATGGTTCCTATATGTACATAATTGTCTATATTGATAGTTAAATAAAGTACTTTATATGAAAAAATGTTATTTTTGTAGATTTCAAATATTACCAAGTAATCATACAACAACAACAACAAAAACAAAGTATACCTAGTTTCTTTCTCCTCCTCCAATCACCAATTGCAAATGAATGAGCTCTCTATTTATAGTTTTCTCCTAAAACCCTAAAGCGATTAGGTTAATGTATATGAAATAATGAAATAATACTTTTTTTCCGTCAACCTTTAAAATGTTATTTAAGAATGAAAGAAGATATTTCCCCACCTTTTCCTCCATAAAACAATCTCACACCCTCCACAAAATAACTTTAAAATGGATTTGGAGTCTTCCCAAGGAGGGTGTTCTTCTTCTAGTGGTCATTGTTTCATGGATTAAGGTTTGAAATTTTTTACCAAGCCTTATGTCATATTCATATGCCATAAACTCCCTCAATGTATGCCTTGAATGTGGAACATTCCTTTATATGAGTGCAATATTTCTTGTGAAGTGTGCCAAAGGGTCCATTTTAACCATCCTAATGGTGAAATATGCCTCCAAATATGTGTAACAAGCCATGAACCATGTATCCTTAACCCCAAATACCTCAAAGGTGAAATATGCCTCCAAATATGTGGAACATGCCTTGAACAATGTGTTCTTACCCAAAGTCCTCAGAGGTGAAACTTGCTTCCAAAGATGTAGTGGACTCATCAAAAAAGGAATCACCATTCCAACATAAGACAATGATAGGGTTGGCCTCTAACATGATGCCATGAGGTGAATAGTATAATTCCTGGACACCAGATAGTAAATGTTATTTTGGAAAAAATAAAACTTCAAGCAAAAAATATAATGATGGTGAAGCATCAAAATAAGGAAGAATTGAACAAAAAAACTAGGAGAGCTCGTTGAGAATGGATTGAATTACTGGGGATATTAAACACATCAACATGATAACCCTAGAGAAGTGCAATTCTTTGCATGTATTCATCATTCCCATAAACTTTACCAAATTCAATTTTTTCCATGATTATAACAACTCTCAAGTTTCCAAGAAAAATCTATCCCTTGGAGAAACAAAAATAACCATGGAATGATTATAGTGTTAACCTAACCAGATAGTGTTAACTATGTCCMCCTTTTTGCTTATCCAAGTGGAAAAATAGTTTCTTACCATGCAAAKATGTTAGATATCTTGTTAAATAGGTGTGACCAAAATTAAATAATAAKATATAATAATCATTTTCAATTGAAAATGAATACCCTCCATCAAGAATCAACACACATATATTCATAGAATTTGCAACTATCAAATTGCATTGAGCTTTAGAAGAAGACACATGAGTGTTTTCAGTTTCATACGGTGCAATGAAGGATAAGAACAACTAAAAAAATATAATATTGATATTATTTACTATATGGTAGATTTATAAATACAACTATGATCAACAACAATATCCTCATGTTACCTCATATTGGCCTCCATAATTCAATTGAAAAAATCCATTAGTGACCAAGAAAGAAATTCTATGTTAGAAGTTCTATTGCATGGGAATCCATTTGGACTTTGTAACATACTTTTATGCATGGAATTGTAATTCCTACAAGTATCATACATATCTCATTCATTATATAGAGAGAAATGAAAACCCTCACTCAAGTAGCAGTAGTACTAGTGATTTAAAGTGAGAATTTTCTTAAATGTCCACAATTTATTTAGTGTTCCAAGGATATCAGCTATAACATTTGGATGCTTTGAGTTCTCTACTTTCTGGATTGTGTTCCACTTACAACTTACAACGATGTGTATCCAACAAGAAATGCACAACTTTTCTCATGCAAGGAAGCAAAGCTGGCAATTTGTGTATGAAAGACACAACAATTTTAAGGAGTAGAGTAATTTCTTCCTTAAATGACCTATAATTCTTTGACTAGAAAACCATAATTGCATGTTCTCTCAGATTTTTCATGAATTACAAGAAAAGATATCCTTCTCCCAAAATTATGGTTCAATGGGATTGCGAAACCACACCAAAATTGTGAACATCACTCTTCCTAGTGGCCTTCAAAGGAGTATGCACAATATGCAAAATAAATAAACATAGCACTATTCATAGTTTATATATTTGAAATAAATATCAATAAAATTCATATCAATAATATTAAATATAAAGGACTGAAAAACATGTTAAAAAAACACTACTTAGGAGAAGAACCATACATGTTTCATAACTCTCTGGCTTGAACCTTCAAATTTCACTAGTTGTTGGCTTATTGTGTAGTCTATTGGCATCACCACCAAGCCTATATGGATTTCCCATAGCTTCCCCAAAAATTCTTAATAAATTCATCATTATGAGTACAAACTGAGTGCTTTCATTCAATGATAACTAACTTCATGTCTTTCAGGACAAAGGTTGTTTTGTTGTTTCTATTTATTTTTATTTTTTATTATTATAATTTTATAAAAATTAATAATTTATTTATTTGGTATAGTGTTTCTCTTTCTAAATTAAATTGTAGAATTTTTTTTTTTTAAATTACTTTGTTTTTTGCATTTTAAGCAGGCAAGATCCAACATTATATATGTCAACAAATCTGCAAACTTGTTTATTCTTGGGGGTACTTCTACACTCGATCCTACTGAGGCACAGGAATTTGTCCAAGGTGTGATATTTTCCAATGGAGGTAGTAACATTTTCCAAGTGCCTTGGATAAAAAATTTAGAAAAATTCATATCATCTCTAAGTTCACATGATGCATCCACTATTTATCAGTTTCAAGATCATGTTTCAAAAGAAAGTAGTGGTTCATCCCAAAGGGGATATTCAATTGTTGATTTAGTGTAAATGTTGCGATGACACTTCTATGCAGAAGGGTTTTAATAAGGTTGTACATTGTTGGATTCTGTGTACTCTTTAATGGCCAAATTGATTTCATGCTTTTCTATTTTTCCATTCATGGGAAATTTTGAAGCATCGATTTTTCATTTCTCTCAATTATGGGGTGTAAATGTATTCATATCTTATCTAATGTGTTGTTTTCCATAGACAACAATATGTTTTGTTGGACACAGTAAACTGAAATTAAGATGTAATGTTTTTTATGAAAATTTGTGTTCTCCATCGCATTAATTGAAATCTGAACATGTCTTTCCTTTAGTCATGTATTTTTCATTTATTTCATGGAGAATTGAGTTGCCTGCAAATATGCAAGTCCTTTGGGTTGATTAATTAAATTTTTGTAGGAGGGTTTTGGAGGGTAATGGATAATAAGTTGGAGATTGAAATCAATGGAGGAGTTTCTTTATTTCATGATATAGTTTTAGGATGTTGTAGGATGTGTATGAAAAAGAACATGGATTTATGTCATCAGAATTAGCTGTAAAAATTCAAGTACCACCACTGATTGGAATATTTCCTATACTTTGTCATCAGAAGCAAGTATTTTATGTGATCAGAAGTGGATGGAAACCCACCATATTTTTTGTTCTAAAACTATTTATGCTTGTCAATGGTCGTGTTTCTAGTGGTTCTTTGTGTACTAGTAAAAATGATATTTTATATTTAATGATTGTGTTATATGGCTTGTGATATCTATTAGTTGTTGTCTTCTCACAAAATTGTTACCCATATTCATGATTTTACCCTTAGGTATAAACAATGAGCTAGAAAACTATATTTACTACTAAGTTCAAGCAATACACATAGGAATATATGATCATTTGTTAAATAACATTTTGATGGAATCTTGGAGGAAAGGATTGGATATTTTTTGTAAAAAATATTATTATTATAAATAATATACTCAATATTATTATAGAAAAACAAAGTTATATTTTCCTAATTACTTTTTGTGTCATGACAATTGTCCCTTCAGAGTATTGGTTCAACTAGTTTTTGTAATGATTTCTCTTAGACTTCTCTTCCTAGAAATAAGGAGTTGGCCTTGAATTGTTGGACAATTGGTTTCCATTGATGTCAATGAGGTTTGTTTAAACTAATGTGATGGGTATATTTGGATAAGTCTCCAAAGTGGTCCCCTTATAGTGTATCTCTAAGCATGGTCCTCATGGGAAGACTCTTTGAACAAGTATACAAGAAATCCCTAAGTATGGTTAAGGATCACATAGTTGATCATGGAATTTAGTCGTGAAGGATGGAGTAAATGAAGCTAACCCACTCATATATGGATAGTACTCGTCATGTCATTCCCCTTGATATGCATAATGATGCATGATTCCTCATGGTTAGGGAGATATGGCCTTCTAAAGTTCGAAGCCCTGAAGAGTGGACAAGAGGCCCCTAGTTTTTTATAAGTCTTGGTCAAAGGGGTAAAGTTGTTGTAACAAGAAAACCCTAGAAGCCCTAAATTAAAGAAAGGAGTTATCTATCATAGGCATAAATACACTTCAAGGAGTCATTCATAAGTACACTCAAACACTTATTCGCTGGTTGTCTTTCTTGTGATCTAGTGATCTTTTGCTAAGGTTGTAGCGTCATTTTCTATGGTAGCAAAGAAGGGTTGATGGAGAAAATTTTGGAGTTATAGAAAAACCCTAGTTTATGAGGTAGACGTGGGTTGTAGATCTATAAGGGAGCATATGTACGTGGGTTGCAATGGATGAAATAGCATATATACACGAGTTGTAGAAGGGAAATTCATGTACATATGAAAACGTCATGAAAATCTAAGTAGATGTTGGTACTAGGTCCCTAAAGTCTGAAGGAAAGTTCATAGGTCATCATTCTACAAATTTAGGTCAACTACAGAAGTTATGGTATGTTTATTGGTTTGTTTTGAAATTTAGATTTTCTTATGATGTTGTGAATGCTTGAGGAATTCTTGGTATGGTTGGTATTATACTTGGATATGGTATATGTTGGATGGTTGGTTGGGTGAGAAGCACTCTTATGTATGGTACAATATGTATATGGTTCGTATATTTTACATCTTTGTTTTACTTGTATTTGCTTGAGGGATATCTATGTTTTATGGTGATGTATGCATCAGAGACATGCATAGGTTGTTAGAGATGCTTCATTGATGACATGGTATAGATCTGGATATGGTTGATGGTATGGTATATGGAACAAGTTGTACATGGTTGATTCTTTGTTCATGATTCACTATTCAGTGTTGATGTATCTTTTGATTCATTACTCATGCATGATATAGTATGTATGTTGGTATACACTTGATGTATGGTATGGAACATGTTTATATCATTGATGATTAGATACAAGTTGATGAGACAGTGAAAAATATAGTGACAGTAATAGAGTTGTGAAAATGGAAGAGTATGTGACAGTTGGTATACATTTATAATTCAAGGTGGAAGGATGGGGAAAGGAAAAGTGGTTGTAGCTAGAGAACCTAGGGGGTTGTAGCCTCCTTATAGCTGGAGCTAGAGAATAAGGGATTTGTAGCTTCATTTAGGTTGGATCATGAGAATAAGGGGTTGGAGCCTCCTTCAAGCTGTAGATGGAGAATTGGAAGTTGGTGCTTCCAAGGAATGTTTTATTTTGATGAATATATCAGAAAAGAATTGTGTGGTTTTCTCCGATTTCGGTTTCCACGTAAATTCCAGTGTAATGTGTATCTATTGTGATGTGATTTTGTTTATGATGATATATTGAATGCTAATGATAAACTACTGAATATTGTATAAGAATAAACTGTGGTTAAAAGTACTCAAATTGTTCATTACTTTTTCACCCCCCTATCAATAATCCAACAATTGGTATCAGATTAGGTCCTTGAAAAGAAATCTAACCACTAGAAGGATATCATGGATCATGATAGGATTGGGGTACCACAATTTGGTGCAAAGAACTATGCTTTCTAGAGGAAAAAAATGAATACCTATATACAAATACAAGGCTTCGATGTTTGGCGATCGGAAGTAGATGGATACAAAGCACCGCCCACTCCCCGACATATAGAGATGGAAATAAGCTTGAGTAAAACGATTCAAGGTCCATGAATGCTATCTAGAATGGCGTGACTCAAGTGATACATACCAAAACTAAACATTGTGATTTCGAAAAATAAATGTGGGTTAAACTGAAGAATATCTACGAAAGTCAAGGAAGCTAAAATACATATCTTTAGAGCTAAGTTCGAACAATTGAATATGAATGAAGATTAAAACATAGCATCCTAATTTATATGAGTTGACGAAATAGTAAACAATATCAAAGGATTGGGATACAATATAAAGGAATAGGTTGTTGTTAAAAAGGCATTAAGATCTCTACCAATGAGGTTTGATTAAAAAATATTGGCTCTAGAAGAGTGGAGCTAGCTACAATGACCACAGATGAGTTGCATGAGATTCTTACAACTTATGAGATGAGGATAGAACAAGACAATTCAGTCACGAAGGAAGAAGCAATCAAGGCATCCAAAAAGATGAAGAAGAAATATAAACAAAATCCAAAGTTAGATTGCAGCTACAACGATGATTCAAACGGATATGAAGAAGTGGCTCACTTCGTCAGAAGGCTTAAACCGGGAACCAAAAAATACAAAGGTAAGCTTCCATTGGTTTTTTTTTAATTGTGATGGTGTTGGTAATTTTTCTAATAAATGTCCTTATAATAAAAATAAAAGAAATGAAGAAGAAGATGACCCTAAAAAGAAAAAGAAAATTCAAAAGGGTAGAAGAAATAAAAATAAGTTTTTCAAGAAAATCCTTTGCATCAACGAAGATAGCTCATCATTAGACGAAGATGAAGTCACTGACAGTGATACAAAAAGGGAACTATTCATGGAAATAGAAGAATCCAATGAATAAAACTTTAAATAAGAATAGGAAGAGGAAGAAGTCAATTACAGAGGAGAATTATTGAGTGAAATAGAAGTTATCAAAAGAGAAAAGAAGAAAAAAAAAGTCACTCCAAGAAGAACTAAAGAGGAAAGAAGAATCTCATAACTCCAAAGAAGTCGAGTAGACAATCACGAAGTTGATATTCCAGGCAAAATAAGACAAGAATATTAAAGAAACACACAGAGGACAGTTAGAAGAAAGGAAAAGGACCATTCAAGGATTGGAAGCTGAGATAGTCACTCTAAGAAAGGATCTTTAGAAGAAGGGCATGCAGCCAAAAAACACCATGATATTGGATAATATAATTAACATTAAAAGACCTTACTATGAAATATTTGGATTGGGATACAATCAAACACAGAAAGAGAAAGGTTCAAGCTCCAATACGGTAGAGCAAGAAGCAGAACCAAGAATTTATGCAAAAATGGTCAGAGGTCCCTCAAAAGAAGAATACATAAAGAATCAAGGGGAAGATTACATAGACACTGCACCACCTAGAAGATTCAAAAGTCGATATCAACAACAACCAGATATAGAAAGAACACAAGAAGAATAAGGATCCAGAAGAGATGCACCATTTAGAAGATCTTCTACTCCTAGGTATCAAACTATTTTTATTGGTTCATGTTATTCATGTTGTAATTTTGGGCACAAAGTTGTAAATGGTAGAGCCAATACCAAGAATAGAAGAAATGATGAGGCTTATTCAAGAAATAGTTATCCAATAAGATCTCATGAAGCACATAATAGAAACTACAACATATTTGGGTCATTAAGTGATGAGGTAGAATGATACAAGTGCAACAACTTTGGACATATGGCTAGAGATTGAAAAATCACTATTCCTCCAAGGGAACCAAAAAATAATATCAACAGTCATAAGAAAGAACCACAAAGGATATGGATAATAAAGAAGGATCAATTCAACACTGAAGAATGCAATCTTCCTCTACAAGCTCAACACAAGAAACATGGATGGTATGTTGACAATGGATGCTCAAATCATATGACCTGTGACAAAGACAAGTTTATGACATTGAAGAAGGAAAGATATGGATCAATTTCATTTGGGAATGAAAACTCATCTAGGATCATTGGAAAGGGAAAAATAAAGCTCGAAGGTAAGGATGCCACGACAGAAAATGTCTTACTGGTTGAAGACATGAAACACAATCTGCTAAGTGTAAGTCAAATGTCTGATCAAGGACACAAACTTGTGCTTTATTAAAAAAAAGTGCAAGATAAGGAAATCAAAATAAGGAAATTTGGTAGCTACAGTTATAAGAACTCCAAGAAACATATATGTTCTAAACAAAATAGGAAGAAAAATATATATTTTTAGGGAAGGATGATGAAAGTTGGAACTTGAGCAAAAGAATGGGTCACATAAATTTTGATAATCTTGTCAAATTTAGTAGAAAGGAAGTAGTAAGAGAAATTCCCAAGATCTCAAAGCCAATTAACATTCTATGCAAGCATTGTCTACAGGGAAAACATACCAATAAAATGTTCAAGTAAAAGGATTACTTCACAAAAAAGCCGCTTGAAATTGTGCATATTGATCTAGTTGGACCAGCTAGAACAAAACGATTGAAACATGAGCAATACTCTATGCTATTGGTTGATGATTATACAATAATGAATGAAGTATTTTTTCTCTGGAAGAAGTCGGAAGCATTTTAAAAATTCAATATATACAAGGAAATGGTTGAAATTGAAATAGATTTACAAATCAAGTGTTTAACATCAGATAACGAAGGGGAATTTACATCAAAGGAGTTTATGGACTTATGCAATGAGAATGGCATAAAAAGTAATTTCTTGGTAGCCAGGATGCCTCAAAAAAATGGAGATGTCGAAAGAAAGAAGAGGACATTACAGGAAATGGACAAAACCATGCTAATGTTTTCAAAATTAATAGATGTCTATTGGGTTCAAGAAGTACAAACAACAATTCACATTCATAACATAGGCATTCTCTTAAGAAACACTGATAAGTCTGCCTATGAGTTGTTGAAAGGAATAGAAACAAATGTGAAGCACTTAAGAGCTTTTGGAAGAAAAAGCTACATCAAAAGAGAAGACGACATAATGGGAATGTTTGAATCTCAAGTTGACAAAGGAATATTGATTGGATACTCAAGCAAAAGGAAAGCATACAAATTATTTAATCTAAGGATCAAGAAAATAGTGGAAAACATCAATGTGACAATTGATGAGTCTAATGGGGGAAAATAGAAGGAAGGAAGGAAAGAACCATAGTAATAGGTCCACGAAGAAGAAGAATTGAAGGAATAAGAAGCAGAAGAAGAATATGGACAAGAATAGTGAAGAGAAGATCAAGAAGATGAGAAGAAATAACTTCAAGCACTTCCAAAGACAACTAGTAGATGAGTGATAAAGAATCATCCATTGGATCATATCATTGGAAATAAATATGTCGGGGTTGAAAGCAGAAGAAGAATATGTTCACTAGAAGAATAACATCTAAGAATTGTATCTACTATTGAGCCAAGCAATTTTGAAGAAGCCAACAAGGATGAATACTAGGTCAAGGCTATGGATGAAGAGTTAGATCAGATTGAAAATAATGACACATGTGAATTGGTTCCAAGGACAAATAATAAGAATGTCATCATAACAAAGTGGGCCTTTAGAAACAAGTTGAACAAGGACACACATGTTACTAGGAATAAAGCAAGACTAGTATGCAAAGGATACTCTCAAGTTGAGGGGTATATATTTTGAAGAGATGTTTTCTCCAGTTTCCAGAATGGAAACAATAAGACTGATTCTAGCTTATCTTTGTTTGAAAAACATCAAAGTGTATCATATGGACGTGAAATCAACATTCTTGAACGGAGATCTAAATGAAGAATTATATATTGAGAAAACTAAATGATTTCAGTTGAGAGAGAAGGAAGGATATGTTTGCAAGTTGAAGAAAGTACTATACAGACTAAAGAAAGCACCCAGAGAGTGGTATTCTATACTGTACATATATCTACAACAACAAGGATTTAGAAAAGGAAATGTAGACAACAATATCTACATAAATATTGATCAAGACAATGTATAAATCATTCAAGTTTATGTAGACGATATCAAATTTGGAAGTGATGATGACAGAATGAGTCAGAATTTTATCAAAGACATGCAACATGAGTTTTAGTTGTCATTACTTGGAGAATTAAATTTCTTCCTAGGACTTTAGATATTCTAGAGCAGTAAAGGTATCTTCATCTCTTAGGAAATTTTTATCATATAAATGTTGAAGAAGGTTGGAATGAAATATTGTAAACCATTCAGTACTCCTATGAAAAAAAGATACAAGTTAGAAAGGATGATGATTCCAAATATGGAGATCAGAGGTAGTACAAATCGATGATTGGAAGTTTACTCTATGTTACAAATTATATACCAGACATGATGCAGGAAGTTGGATAGGATGCAAGGTTTCAATCCACACAAAAGGAATCTCATGTTTTAACAGTGAAGAGGATATTCAGATATCTCAAAGGCACATAATAGTTTGGATTATGGTATCCAAAAGGAAATTATCTATATATTGTTGCTTACATAGATGTAGATTGGGCAGGTTGCATTGATGATAGAAGAAGTACAAGTGGAGCATGTTTCTACTTGGTTGAGTTCCTGATATGATGGTTAAGAAAGAAATAATCATTGGTATCTTTGTGCACAACTAACACATAATACATTGTAGAAACAACTTGTTGTACTCAAGTTCTTTGGATAAAGAAGACATTGCAGGGTATGCTAGTAAAGTATGATAATCCTATTTCAATACTTTGTGACAACACCAGCGCCATCAATATTTCAAATAATCTAATGATGTACTTTAAGAGGAAGCAAATTCTGATCAAGTATCACTTCTTACGGGGCCAAGATACAAAGAAGAAAATCAAGGTAGAGTATGTTGGGACCCAGAAGAAGATTGCATATATATTCATTAAACTTCCTACAAGAGAACATTTTGAGTATCTATGATATAAACTTGGAGTAGTTTCTTCCCCACGATGATCCACTCAACATCAATATTAACTATATAGGGGGAGAGAAACATAAATATTGAAGAAGTTCAAGTACAAAAATTTTGAATTATTTTCATATATATATCAAAGAATTACACAAAGAAGCATTGTGAAGAGAAAATTTTGTAGAGTTAGAGGAGGCTTGTATATAGGGGGAGCAGTTTCAGATGAGGAGTACCCTTTTCCATTTATGTCAAAGGGGGGGAGATAAATAATAAGGAATGAGGAGATAGAGGCACGTAGTTAGGGGGAGAAATGGTCACATGGGGAGCATGAGCATAAGGATTTCCATGCCTAAGTGTTTCCATCAATTCCAAAAGGGGATATTGTCAAAAAGTTGGTTGTTACTAATGTCAACAAATATTGGATTGATTTCAACTAATGTGATGGGTATATTTGGAGAAGTATCCAAAGTGGTCCCCTTATGGCGTATCTCTAAGCCTAGCCCTTACGAGAAGATGCTTTGAAGAAGTCGACAATAAATCTATAAGTATGGTTAAGGGCCATGTAGTTGATCATGTAATTGTGTCATGAATGATGGAGTAAATGAAGGTAACCCACTCATAGATGAATAATACTCATCATGTCATTTCCCACGATATGCAGAATGCCACATGGTTCCTCCCAGACAGGGAGATATGGCCTTGTAAAGTTGGAAGCTAAAAAGAGTGGACAAAAGGCCCCTAGTTTCTTATAAGTCTTTGTGAAAGGGGTAAAGTTGTTGTAATAGGAAAACCCTAGAAGCCTTGAATTAAGGAAAGGAGTTAGCTAGCACAAGTATAAATACACTTCAAGGAGTCATTCATAATTACACTCACACACTTATTCATTTCTTATCTTTCTTGTGATCTATTGATCTTTTGCTAAGGTTGTAGTGTCATTTTCTAAGGCAGAAAATAAGGGTCGAAGGCTAAAATCTCGAAGTTACAGGAAAACCCTAGTTTTTGAGGTATACGTGGGTTGCAGGACTATAAGGGAGCGTATGTACGTGGGATGTCATGGAGGAAAGAGTGTATATACGCAAGTTGTAGAAGGGAAAGTCATGCACATATGAAAAGGTATTGAAAATTTGAGGAGATGTTGGTACCAGATCCCTAGATTTTAAAGGAAAGTTCATAGGAGAACATTCTACATGTCTAGGTCAGCTACAAAAGTTCTGGTATGGTTATTGGTCAATTTTTATGCTTATATTTTCTTATGATGTTGTGAATGCTTGAGGTATTCTTCGTATGGTTGGTCTTATACTTGGATATGGTATATGTTGGATGGTTGGATGAGTGAGAAGCACTCTTATGTATGGTAAATTACTGATATGGTTCTCATAGTTTACATCTTTGAGTTACTTGTACTTGGTTTAGGGATATATATGTTTTATGGTGATGTATGCATGAGATGCATGCATAGGCTGTTAGATATGCTTCATTGATTACATGGTATAGATATGCATATGACAGATGGTATGGTATATGGCATAGGTTGTACATGGTTAATGCTTTGTTCATGATTAACTATTCATTGTTGATGTATATTTTGATTCATGATTGATGCATGAGATAGTATGTATGTTGGCACTTGATGTATGGTATGGCACAAGTTTAGATGGTTGATGATCAAATTCAGGTTGATGAGACAGTGACAGAGTTGTGACAATGACAAAGATAGTGATAGTGAGAGAGAAAGTGTCAAGAACAAAGTTGTGACAGAGATTTTGATAGTGTAATAGTCTATGACAATTGTTCTATATTTATATTTCAGGGCAGCAAGATGGGGCAAGGAAAGGCAGTTGTATCCACCTTTCGGTTGTAGCTAAAGAACCTAGGGGGTTATAGCCTCCTTCTGGTTGGAGCCAAATAATAAGGATTTGTATATTCCATCAAGTTGGAGCATGAGAATAGGGGATTGGAGCCTTCTTCAAGTTTTAGCTGGAGAATCATACATTAGTACTTCCAATGACTATTTTGTTTTGATGAATATATAAGAAAAGCATTATGTGGTTTTCTCCCATTTGGGTTTTGACATATATTCTGATGTATTGTGTATCTATTTTGATGTGATGTTGTTTATGATGATATACTGAATGCTAATGATAAACTGTTGAATATTGTAGAAGAATAATATATTTTTAAAAGTACTCAAATTGTTCAT
>JZKD02S0543777.1:250191-273361 GCA_000966675.3 Picea glauca
ATGATTGGTACATATTTGGTGCATGGTTTATGCACTCATTGATAGTACAGTTTGAGGTACAGGTTGTTGCATGGTTGATGCACTTGTTTATGGTACAAGTTGATTACATGTTGTTTGGTATAGGTTGCTATAGGTTGTTTGGTGCAGGTTGATTGGTACAGGTTTACAGCAGTATATCTCATAGTGACAGTGTGACATTGGTTCCACCATTCTACTTCTATTTCAAAGTGGTTGAACGAGGCAAGGATAGGTGGTTGTAGCCACCTTTCGGTTGTAGCCGAAGAACATAGGGGGTTGTAGCCTCCTTCTGGTTGTATAGAGAGAATTGGGGAGTTGGAGCTTCCCTCAGGTTGTATCATGAGAAACTAGGGGGTTGGAGCTTCCTTCCAGTTACAACTGGAAAACAAAAGAAGTTGGTGCCTCCAATGAATGCAATTCTTAAAAACATATAAGAAAAAGCATTATGTGGTTTTCTCTCACTTTGGGTTTCCACATAAAAATACTGGTGTACTTTGTATGTGTATGATTTCTAATTTGTTCATTGTTTATTTACTCTGAAACTATTGGATGATAATGCTACATTGATATAACACTTTAATTTTATGGTTGAAAAGGATTAGATTAATCTATTACTGTTTCACCCCCCTCTTAGTAATCCAACAATAATTTTGTCTTTGGATAATGGACCACCTGTGGAATAATGCAGAACAAAAAAATAGCCTAGCCTATCACACTTGGATGTTACTCCTTTGCAACCCCCTTGCTCCTTTCCTTGGACCCTACCCCATTGTACACTTGGATGAAATTCCTTCTCCACTCAATCAATGAGATCTCCTATCTCACTTTGTGTGTGTCTCCTACTCTCACTCATAATGTCTTTTATAATCTTGATTTTTTCCTAAATCCAAAATCCTATGTCTCCAAAGTCATCAATGGATGAGATTAGATCTCACCTTCACTTTATTATCTAATGGCTAGGATTTAATTTAACTCACTAATTCCAAATACTTAGGAATTTGAATTAAATTAAACTCCATTAATAAAAAAGTACATTCACTTTAATAATCACTTTATTAAGGTGAATATCCTAAGTCCTGTCAGGCATTAAGGATGACTTCAACCTGTCACACACAAAATTGATGTGGAAGTACATGTATGATGTTACAAACATAAAAAACACCTCTTAGTGAGGAAGGTACTTCTCGAAGAGCCACTTGGAACCAATACTTCCTCTAACCTTGATACACTATCACATACATCATCCTGCACACTCACATCCCTCCAACCCTTCTTGTTAGCTACTTCCTGAACACTAGAAGTAATGTAATAAATGATGCTACGTATCATTTATAGGAATTTTGGAAACTTCATTGAAGGTATTCTCTCATTCAATGTTCCCCCATGCGCCTTTGCCTACTCTTGAGTGTCCATAAATTTTATCTTGTACCAACTCGGTCTCCTAACAGAACTAGAAGGGTAACTCACTCTACCCATATGAAGGTTGAATCCCCTCAATGGAAGTCTGTGAACTATGCTCATGCTTTCAAGCCTCTTTCTCCTCATCCTTTGTCAGTGACATCAATACATGATCCAATATCTCCTTGTATACACCTACAGGCTTGCCTTGCAGCCTGTATACATTTCCCTCTCTGACACCAATGATGATTGTTGTGTCAAGGATATCTCCCTCTGAATGCATGAACACTTGTCCACTCTAGAATAAAACTACATAACCCTTGTCCTCCAGAGTTGAGCCTAAGAGAAAATACCTTCTCAACTATTAGATATACAACACATCAACCACCTCTAAAGAACCACTTGAATGCATCTAGAACTTCACTATTCCAACTCCCTCTACAAAAAACTTAGCATGATTTCCATTCTCCACATGTAGATATGAGTCTATCTTTAACAAATTGGTGAATAACTCATATGTCCATGTCATCTGATGAGAAGCCCCACTATCCTAAAAACAAGAACTACTAGAATATGTGTTAGAAAGACTAGAGACTAATGATAAATACTTCTCAAACTTCTCATCAAACTCCTTGAATTTATATTTTGAAGATGTTGCTACTTGTTCAGAATTACTCTTCCCCTTATTTCATTCTAGACACTATGAAGCATAGTGGCCACACTATTGGAATGAAAATCATTTCACTTTTCTAAGATCCATATTATTTCTAGCCTATGGAGATGACACTCCATATGTATTCCTTTGATCCTCCTCATCTAGCTAGTAAGGGATATATTTTCATCATCATCGGCATGTTGACCTACTAGAAATTCCTCCCTAATATCCTCCTAGATGCAATCATCCAATATCTTGTCAAACTTAGTAATTGCCTCATATGCTATGATACCTTTAATTAATGGGGCATGTGTCTTAGAGAAACCATTCAGGGCCATCCTCACCAACTCCTCATTTGACATGACTTCCCCAATAGTTGTCAATTGATCATGTACTTGAGTGATCTTAGTGGGATAATTGGTCACTATGTATGATTTGGTCATCTTGGTGTCTCTGAGATTTTTTATCAACACCATATTCCTATTTGTATTATTTCTTTGAAAGAGATTCGTTAGAGATACATACATCTCCCTAGATGACTTCTTCTCAGATATGTGAGGAATAAAATTATCCTTCACCATATCTAACATGATCCTCTTGGATTTCACATTCTTCAATTGATGAGAAGCTAGCTCCTTTGGATTCACCGGTGGGGTCAGCTTTGTGTTACAAAATTCCCACAACCCTATCTCCTTGAAATCCAATGTGACCATGGACTTCCATGGCATGAAGTCCAATGCACCATCAAACCTCTCCTAAAACCTCAAATCTATTGCAACCATATCCAAATAATAAATTTTACTATGAACACAAACTAATGAAAATATGGATAGTCCTCTAGGAATGAAAACGGAAGAATTTTGTGTTTCATCCTTCAAGCACAAAGTTGATATTTGGCTTCAAATATCCCTTCCTAGAATGCACTGCTCATTGACTACTGCTCGGACCATGTTTCTCATTGCCCAAACCTACTTCCTACTTCTTGTACCTCATTTTGTGCTACTTGGACTTGTTTCCTACTACCCAAACCTACTACCTACCACTCGACTATTGCCTAAGGTTTTTCTAGCGCTGCCCGAGATTTCTGCTCAAAACTGGATGACTAATTCTATTGGCTACCCAAGAACTTATAGGCTTTGTGATGGCTCTACTAGGCCTACTTGAGGATTCCTTGTCCCTATGTGGCTATGTTGGCGGTCCCTTCCTCGGTTGGAACTATGTTGGTCTACGACTCTGTGTAGGATGGTGGCTAGCAGCTAGTTAGTAGCTGGTATGCCCTTATGGCTCTCCCCTCTCTTCACCTAGAGGCTACTAGTTGTAGTTTCTCCCTCTATCGTGTGACTTATTTGAGCACTCACCTATGTCAACTTTTGTTGAAACTACCACCTTGTACCTTCTACTAGCCCATATTTTGTGCCCTTTCCACCAATATTCTCTACCAAACCCTTCTCACGCTGCAACAACACTAGGTAATTCTTCTCTGAGCCTGCAACTTCATCTACCACAATCTTCAACGTCTGTATCTTAATCCCTATTCGACGGATCCTATTGTCACCACAACAAACTCAGCTTGTGCACCTACTATTATGTCCATGTAGACATACTATAGTATGGAGCGACCATACAACTGTTGTATGGTGGTTGTATGCTACTCTTTTATTTTTATTTTTATTATTTTTATTTTCTTTGCAGCCTAAAAGATTTATGTTGTCATACCAAATATAAAAAAATTAGTTGCTCCTTTTTTTCTATTTTTAACCGCAGACCTTCAGAAAACAAAAAACTATTTCTTCACTGCCAAATTATGACCTATGTACAACCTATAGTCCTCTTTTCAAAACCGCAAGTCTGATACCATGTTAAGTTTCGGCAACCCAACACCCAAAAATTTATTACCTAGCAAACCCTTGTTTTAATAAAATCATTAAGAAAATATATTGAATGAAAGAATGAATTATTTGTAATGATCTAAATAAATAAATTAGTATAAGCACAACAAGGAAACCATGCACATTTGCACACGTAATTTTGTAGGCAAAAACCCCTTTAAAAACCCTTAAGGGAAAATCAGTACGTTGTTGATTTTATTAATACAAAATATAGCTCTCGTCCTGGGATAATGGCCTACCTAATGAATAATACAAAATAGAAAAATAGCCTGACCTATAACACTTGGATAGTATTTCGTTGTTGCCACTTTGCTCCTTTCCTCAGACTCTACCCCTACACACTTGGATTAAGTCCTTCTCCACCCAATTAATGAGATCGCCTATCTCACTCTGTGTGTGTCTCCTCCTCTCACTTAGGATTCCTTTTATAATATTTATTTTACCTTGAATCCAAAACCCCATATCTCCAAAGTGATCAATGGATGAGATTAAATATCACGTTCACTTTATGATATAATGGATAGGATTTAATTTAACTCTCTAATGCTAAATACTTAGGCATTTGACTTAAATTAAATTCTAGTAATTACAAAAGTACATTAACTTTAACAATTACTTCCTTAAAGTGAATCTCCTAAGCCCCGAGAGGAACTAAGGACGAATTCCACATGTTAGACACAAAATCAATGTGGAAGTACATGTTTGACAATACAAACATCAACAAACAAGAAAACAAATTGTACCATATCGATATCATCATCGCAGTGATTGGAGGAATATGTCTAGGAATTGATATTCATGGAATTATGGTGGTACATTTTACATGTTTTTATAGAATAAGAGTGATAAATTTTGTATGCTTATTGTTGACTACTAGGGTTGAATGTTGTTAGATTAATGACTAGCTATTGAAAAATTTGAATAGTTTCTTGAAAACTTCCTACATATTTCAATAATTTATTGTTTAGTAGTACACATATCCTCTTTCATACTATTGATCCATTGGTCTACCTGTCAACTAAGGTTTTATAGGTAGTATTAGTTGACATTATTTCAATTGATATTATGTTAGATAGTTACATTTTTTGACATGTTTTTCTCAAATACAATGTTGAAAGAAGGGTTAACAAATCATTTCTAAGGATACTAATTGATGAGAATAATAGCCTTGAGTAAGGTTTGGTTAAACCTTCCACAAGATCCCACTCAAATAGAATACTATGCTTCAATATGGGTCAACCGATAAGTCATTTTTCTTCATTTCAATGGAAATGCTATGCTTGATAAAGGGTTGATTGACACTTACTCGGGCTAGCAATTAACAAAAATATTGGGCATGAGGAAGGGATCAATTGACAATTCCTTTCTCTCTATTGCAACTAAAATATTATGCTTGATGGTGGCTTGATGAATGGTGAATTGAAATTTTCCCATTCTCCCCCCTCCCGCCCTCTACAAAAATACTATGCTTGAAGAAGGGTAGTATTACCCTTACTCATGCTCCCCCTCAAAAAGAATACTATTCTCAAGGAAGGATAAAAAAAACCTTCCATGGGCTCCCCCTTGATGACAATATTATGATCATAGAAGGATCATCTCTAGCTTCCCTAGGGTCCAATTTTACCACAATAGTATGCTCAAGGAAGTCTTGGTTGAAATTTCCCCATGGTCCCTCTAGATGGGAATAACAATATGCTAAATCAAGGGTCAACCAACCTTTCCCATTCTACTACTAAATGGAAATACTATACTTGTAGGGGATTGGATGACCCTTCCTTGGAATACTATTCTCAAGCAATGTTTGGTCAACACTTCCCTGTGGATCCTCTAGATGAGAATACCATGCATGAAAAATGGCAGGGTGAAAATTCCCTAATAACCCAATCTAATTGAATACTAGGCTTAAGGAAGGGATATAAATCCCTTCCCTAAGATCCCACTTAACAAGAATACTATTCTTCAGAAAGGGTTATCTGACACTTCCTTATGTTCATTCTTAACTAGAATATTGATATTGAGAAAGGGTTGGTTGACGCTGCCCTAGGTATCCCATGATGGTAAAAACATATTTAAGGGTTAAGGGACACTTTCCTATGCTCCACATCAATGCGAATACTATGCTTCAAGAAGGGTTGGAGGACCCTTCACCAAGATCCTTTGTGATGATAATATTATGCAGAAGGACAGGTCAATCAATCATTCACATGGATCTCCTTTGATGAAAATACTATACTTCAGGAAGATTGGAATTACCCTTTCACATTCTCCCCCTCAACAAAAATACCATTTCGAAGGAAGGGGTATTCAACCTTTCATTATACTCACCCTTGAGGTCAATACTATACTCCATAAATGTTGGGTCGACCCTTCCCTAGGATTATTTAAAATACTAATACTATGCATGAGGAAGGTTTGTCCGACCCTTCTCCGGAATCTCTCTTGAAAAGAATATTATGCTTGAGGAAGGATATAGGAACCCTTCCCCATGCTCTCTCACAATGAAAATAATATTATTGATGAAATTTTGGCCTACCCATACTTGGGCTCCCCTCAACATGATTATTTTTCTTCAAAAATGTCTGATCAACACTTCCAAGTGATATATCACAACACTAATACTATGCATGAGGAAGGGTCAAGCCACCCTTCCACATGATATTCCTTGATGAAAGTAACATGCATCAGCAAGGGTCACATGACCTTTTCTCATGCTCCCCATGTTTTAAATACTATTATTGAGGAAGAGTTGGTTGAACCTTCCTTAGGGTCCGCATCAAGGTGAATACCATTCTTGAGGAAGGTTCAGCCAACCCTTTCTACATATACTCTATGATGTTAATATTATTCATGAGGAGGGATCAATTAACCCTTTCCATGGATCTTCCTTTATGAGAATACAATGCACGAGGAAAGTTTAGAAAACATTGCTTGTGCACCCTCACATTTTAAATACTATTAAGGAATGGTTGAATAACCCTTCCTAAGGCTCACACTTGATGAAAAGTTATTCTTAAGGAAGGGTTGATTGGGACCTACATAGGATCTTCCCCAATGCTAATATGTTGCATAAGGAAGGGATAGTTAATCCTTCCCTAGGATTTCCTCAGATGAGAATACTATGAATGATTAAGGTTTGGAAAATATTTCATGGTGCTTCCCCACAAATAAAATACTATTATTGAGGAAGGGTTGGAAGAGCCTGTTGGTTGTGGAGCCTAATTATCTTCCCCATTTAGAGGTTTGTTTAAGCCATGCTTGTATCCCATTTCTTGACAGGGGGTTGTGGGGGGGATTTCTCCCCCACTATTGTTGTGAGGGAGATCTAGGGAGGGGGTGGGGGGAAGCGAAATCTAATGGAGACCCCCCCTGGCAGGGGATTCGGGGGCAGTGATCCTGAAGAAAATTTTTTGGGAAAAGTTCGTTGTTAAATATTGTGATTTCCTAGTCAATCTAGACCATTCATTGTAAGTTCACAGATCTGACAGTAGAAGTTATGTTAGGGTTTTTTTCCCTAGAAGGAAACATTATTTTCATGAGGGAATTGTATTGTGGATGTGTATTTTTGTGAATATTTTATTCTCATAGAGGATACGGTGAGATAAGTAAGAGGAAGTTACAGTGGGTGTGATGTAGTTTGTATCCCTTCATTTTGTTGGACAATAATAAATAAAGGACCCAAAAATTTCTATGGTGGATGTATCCCACATAGGGTGAACCATGTATATCTGTGTATCTATTGTATTGTGTATCTTCTGTATTTATTTTCACATTTGTTTTATTTTATTTCTCCTTGATATTTTTTTCTAAAAACTGGTATCAGAGGAAAAGGTAACTCACAGGAAAAGAGGGTTCCCGGTTTGATTGGGAGCAATGATGGAAGATCAAAAGTTTAGAGTCAAGAAATTCAATTACCAAAGCTACCAATTATGGAAGATGCAAATGTAACATTATTTATATGAGAAGGATCTAATATTTCCATTGAGAAGAATTGCAAAGAATCTGACAACCATGAAGGATGAAGAATGGGAGGTTCTTGACAGAAAGGCACTAGGAACGATACATCGCAACTTAGAAGCATTGGTGGATTTCAATATTTGAAAAGAAAATAAAGTTAAGGAGATTATGGACACATTGGCTAAACTGTATGAAAAACCCTCGACGTCCAATAAGGTGTTTATAATGAAGATATTATTTAATATGAATATGTCAAAAGGTGGGTCTATTGCAGATCATTTAAATAAATTCAATATGGTTACTAATCCACTAAGTTCTGTAAAAGTGGACTTTGATGACGAGGTCAGGGATATTCTAATCTTCTGATCATTGCCAGAAAGTTGGAATGGCTTAGTCATGTCTATAAGTAACTGGGCCTCTAGTTCAAGCAATCTAAAATTTGATGATGTTGTTGGTGCTATTCTTAGTGAGGAAATGCAACAGAAAATCACAAGTGAGACATCAGATAATGCGTTGATCATGGAGAATAGGGGAATAAAAAAGGATAAAGGAAAGGGATTAGGGAACCATGGGAATTATAAGAAGGGAAGATCTGAATCCAGACTGGGAAAGATAAAGTGTTGGAATTGTGGGAAGAAAGGACATCTGAAGAAAGACTGTAGAGCTCCAAAGAAACAAATAGATGGATAGGAGGAGAAAAATCAGGAAGCAAATGTAACAAGTGATGTGTTACAAGATTATTTGATTCTTTGTATAGATAGTATTTTTGAGTCTTGGGTAGTATATTCAGGGGCTTCATTTCATGCCACACCCGATAAGAAACATTTTCTAGCTTATGTTCAAGGTGATTTTGGAGAGGTTCATTTGGGTGTTAATGCACCATAAAAAATTGTTGGAATGGGTAAGGTAGAAATAAAGAAAAATAATGGAAACCAATGGTTGTTGAAAGAGGTAATACATTTTCTAGATATAAGGAAAAATATAATCTCAACAGGGATGTTGGAAAGTGAAGGTTGTATATCTATATTTATAGATAAGGTGTGGAAAGGTGAGAAGGTAGGTACATTGGATTTATGTACTGGTAATATTGACTCTTCTATCTCTTTAGCTTCTACAAGAGTGGATACATCATTGTAGAAGCATAGAATTGAATACATGAGTGAGAAGGGGATGCAGAGACTTCACAAAATAAATTTGTTGCCATATCTTATACAAATTGATTTGGATTTCTATGAGCATTGTGTTTATGGAAAAAAAAGAGTAAGATTTCTCAGAGTCAGAAAAGAAAAGAAGAGTGAAAGCTTAGATATTGTGTATAAATATGTATGGGGACCAACTAAGGTATCATCTCTTGGTGGCTCTCATTATTATGTTACTTTTATTAATGATGCAACTAGAAAAACATCAGTGTATTGCATTCGACAAAAATCTCATGTTTTTTATACTTTTAAGAAATGGAAAGATTCATTTTAGAATGAGAAAGGAAAAAGGTTGAAGTGTGTCAGATCAAACAATGGAGGTGAATATTGCAGCAAGGAGTTTGATGATTACTATTCATACCATGGGATTCGTAGAGAGAAAACAATTCTAGGAACACCACAGGAAAATGGTGTGTTGGAAAGGATGAATAGGACAATCATGGAGCATGAAAGGAGTATGAGATTTCATGTTGGGTTTCCCTTACAGTTCTGGGAATATGTTGTAGATAATGTTTTTACTTAATAAATAAAGGACCTTCAATCTCTTTGGATGGTAGAATTCCATAGGAGGCATGGACAGGTAAAAAGGTAAACTATTCTTTTTTGAAGGCTTTCGGTTGTGAAGAATTTTTTCATATTGATAAAGAAAATAGAACAAATCTTGAGGAAAAATCCAATAAGTGTACCTTTATTGGATACGGTGTTAATGATTTTGGTTATCTCTTATGGTATTATGAAAATCAAAAAATCATTAGGAGTAGAGATGTCATATTCAATGAGAAGGTCATGTACAAAGATCAATTGCAAGGAAAGAAACAAGGAAAAAAAAACCAAAATACATAGTGCTTGATGAGATCATTGGAAAAGAAATTGCAAAGGTATCAGAAAATCAAAATGTACAACAATAGGAGAACAAGGTGCCTCAAGCTCCTTCAAGTTTTGTTAGAATATATACCAGGTTAAGTAGACCCTCTAAACGATACTCTGCTTCATTGTATTACTTATTGTTAACTAATTCTGTTGAACGAAAAAGTTATGAAGAGGAAATCCAGGTAGAAACTAAAAAGAAGTGGGATCAAGGAATGAAAGAGGAAATGGACAGCTTGGTAAATCACCAAGATTGATACTTGGTTCAGTTTCCTGCAGGAAAAAGAGCATTGCGGAATAAATAGGTTTACAGGTTGAAGGAAGAAGATGGAGGAAAAAATAGGTACAATGATAGACTTGTTGTAAAGGGGTTTGCACAAAATAAATGTATAGATTTTGATGAAATATTTTCTCCTAATGTTAAGATGACTTCAATTAGGACTATTTAAAGTCTTGTGGCAGTAGAAGATATGCATATTGAACAGTTAGATGTAAAAACAACTTTTCTCTATGGGGGATTTGGAGGAAGAGATTTATATGAAGTAGCCATAGGGATATGAGGTCAAAGGAAAGGAGAATTTGGTATGCAAGTTGAATAAGAGCTTGTGTATCCTAAATTAATCTCCAAGGAAGTGGTTTTTTAAGTTTGACATGTTTATAACAGAACAAGGTTATAGTAGACGTAATTATGATGACCTTGTTTATTTTAAAAGGATAGAAAATTAAAGCTATATTATTTTTCTATTGTATGGAGATGACATGCTTATTGGAATATGCAGGATATAAATGTGCTCAAAAATAAATTGTCTAATTCATTTTCTATGAAGGGTTTGGGTGTTGCAAAGAAAATCCTTGGTATGAGAATAACAAGAGACAAGAAAAATTGGAAATTGATATTGTCTCAGGGTGAGTACATAGAGAAGGTATTGGATAGGTTTAGAATGAAGAATGAAAAACCAGTTAGTACACCTTTGGAAATCCATTTAAAATTAACTAAGGAAATGTCTCCCAAGACATAGGAAGAGATAGAATACATGTCCAAGGTATCTTATTCATCAACAGTTGGTAGCTTGATGTATGCAATGGTTTTCACAAGACTAGATATTGCGCATGCATTGGGAGTTGTGAGCATGTATATGAAAAATCTAGGTAAAGAACATTGAGAGGAAGTAAAGTGGATTCTTGGGTATTTAAGAGGTACTGGTACTCATGCATTATGTTTTGGAGGTTAAGAAACTTTTCTACAAGGATATGTTGATTCAAATATGATAGGTTATAAAGATAGTAGGATTTTTAGGTATCTAGAGAAGTAGTGGGCAGCCCGGAGGGCCAATAGTGATAATAGTGGAGGCCATTCAATGTAAGGTGGACTAGGTCTACTATAATATTAAATAAGTCCTACTATGGTAGTTATATATAATAAATGTAAGAGGGCTTCCTAGAAGGCTCCACTTTTAGAAGGTGCTTCTTCTAGAATGTTCTTAGGTGGTTGGTAGCACTATATAAAGGAGTTCAAGCAATGTAATGAGATAGAAGAGAATTATTATATTTGGAGTGGTATCTCAATAGGAGGAATCCCCCTCGAAGACGCAAGTGAAAAGGAGAGGATCCCTTCCATAATAGGATCCATTGTATGGTGTTTCCATACCTCAAGGGTTTTGGTTATTTCTTGTGTTCAGTGTTTGGTGAATGGTTTGGTTTATTCATGGTTATTTCTGAAGTATATTTGCAGATCTATTCAAGTAATTAATAATTCTAGGTCCAATATAATATTAAATAGGTCCTACTATGGAAATTAGATATAATAAATGTAAGAGGAATTCTTATAAGTTTCCACTTCTAGAAGGTTTCACCTTACATTGAATCACCTCCACTATTATCACTATTGGCCCTCCAGGCCCCTCACTACCCCTCTAGATACCTAACATGGCGCTACCCCCAAATCTCCCCCTGGAACCCACTGATGAAAATAATAGGGGGGAAATCCCCGCCACACCCCCCCTCAAGAAATGAGATTCAAGCATGGATAAAAAAAAACGTTGAATTAGGAAGATAATCAGGCTCCACAACCACCAATATCCCACTTGGAGAATGTCCGAAACAACTCCAATGTTGTTATACCTATTGGAATACGATCCACCTTGGACCTGGAAAATTTCTCATCTTCACCTTCATGCTTGAAGGATAATTGAAACTGAGAAGGAACTCAGTTTCTGCCTGGCTACTACCTTTGTTAACATGTGTATAGGATTATGGCTAGTATGTATCTTTTCCAACTTCAAATTTCCATCTTCCAAGATGGATTGTATGAAATTGTAACTGAAATTTATATGTTTAGTATTATAATGGAATGATAAGTTCTTTGCAAGATGAATGAAACTCTCATTGTCATAGTACAACCTGTTATTCTCCTTCTTCTTTCCCAATTCATCCATAAACCTTTATAACCAAGCAATCTCTTTACTAGCCTCTATAGCAACAACATACTTTGCTTCTTCTTTTGAAAGTGAAACAACCTTTTGGAGTCTCAAAATCCAACTTATTGTTATTCACCCTACATTAAAAACATACCATGTCGTTCTCCTCCTTGTTAAGTACCAAAGTCCTAATTACAAAATACCACAATAGTACCAAATATATATGAATACAATCACCACACAAGATATATGGAACAATATAGAAAACCACCACTTTATTATATCAAAACCCTCAAGGTAGGGAAACACCATACAATGGATCCTATTATGGAAGAGATCCTCTCATTTTCACTTGCCTCTTCGAGGGGGAATCCTCCCATTGAGATACCACTCCAAATATATTAATTCTCTTCTATCTCATTACATTGCTTGAACTCCTTTATATAGTGCTACCAACCACCTAAGAACATTCTAGAGGTGGAACCTTCTAGAAGTAGAATCTTCTAAGAAGTACTCTTACATTTATTATATCTAACTACCATAGTAGGTCTTATTTAATTATAGTGGACCTAGTCCACATTACATTGAATTTCCTCCACTATTATCACTATTGGCCCTCCGGGCCCCCCACTATTTCTCTAGATACCTAACATTCCATCCCCCCTTATGAAAGTGTTGTCCTCAATGCTTTTTATGAGGGTGTACAACCATATACCAGGGTCCCATCGATAAGTGTGGACCATAGTGTTGAAGTAGACTAGATAACTAGGGGCACATGTAGAAATGAAAACCACCATGTTGAAGTAGTCCAACCACCATTGTAAACCAGGGTCCCATGTGCAAGTGCTCATGTTAACTCCACGTGAAAGATATCTGAACTCAAGAACCAACTAATAGTGATGCTCAAAAGAGCTACATTGATCATGGGAATCCAAATATTTAGATCCCTCCATATCTAAAAAATCATTTGAATAACACACTAGTACTGAAGAATAATGAAAACAAGTATTCATAGAAGGCTCTGGATTACTCTCCATAATGTGCTCTACATAAGGTATAGTAGAGTCATCAAATAAAAGATGAAAGTAGTTATCATCCCATATATTACAATTGTCCATATACCAATCCTCAAAATATTCATCGTAATCATACCAAACATATATTTCTTGAGTATATTTTGATTTGATTTCAATGTACATAAGATTCCTAATATATCTCTCATGTGTTGCAAGTTTGATCTCTTCAATATCTTCCATATCGCGTTGAAATTTTGTGTTGGAGGCTTCTAGTTTGTATTGTAGGGCCATGATGGATTGAAAGTGAATATACATGAGAAACACCGCATATAAGATACCAAAAGAAATATTTCAAAATCCTCTATCCAATGGAACTAATATGGTATAAATATCATTACCATGTGAAAAGATATGAACTCTACAATTCTGCCACCATCACGAAACCCCCCAAAATGGTTGATTTTAAATTAGCGATATCTTCACTTTCGAAGCTCCGATTTGGGTGATTTTGTTTTTGAAATCAGATATTTTGGAAATAGAAACTTAGATATGTAATTTTTTTTAGAAAATTCAGCCTTTAGATGCTATATAAATCAAAAAATCTTCTCGTCGTCTATGAAAAAAACCCTGAAAAATTACAGATTTTACAATGTCGATATCTTGAATTCCCAGATGTTTCAGACGAATTTTATTTTTTTTAATGGGTTTTTTTTTTAGAGGAACTCAAATATACAATTGTTTCTTCAATTTTTTCACAAAAATATACAAATAATAATAATAATAATAATTTCCCACACTTCTTGCCAATGAATGTGCTATGATACCAATTGTTAGGTACCAAAGACTTGAATACAAAATACCACAATAGTACCAAATATATCTGAATAAAATCACCACACAAGATATATGGAACAATATATAAAACCACCACTTTATTATATCAAATCCCTTGAGGTAGGGAAACACCATACAATGGATCCTATTATGGAAGGGATCCTCTCTTGTTCACTTTCCTCTTTGAGGGGGAATCCTCCTACTGAGCTATCTCTCCAAATACAATAATTCTCTTCTATCTCATTAGATTTCTTTCACTCCTTTATATAGTGCTACCAACCACCTAAGAACATTCTACAAGTTGAACCTTCTAGAAGTGGAACCTTCTAACAAGTCCTCTTACATTTATTATATCTAACTATCATAGTATGCCTTATTTAATATTATAATGGACCTAGTACACCTTACATTGAATGGCCTCCACTATTATCACTATTGTCCCTTTGTGCCCCCCACTACCTCTCTATATACCTAATACGCCCCTGAAGTGAAAATTTGGGAAACTTTTTCGTGTAAAATATTGTAATTTTGTAGTCAATATGGATTGTTCATTATATGGTCATAGATGTGATAGTAGAATTTATGTTAGGGTTTTTTTCCATTGAATACAACCCTCTTTTCATGAGGGAATTGTATTGTGACCATTTATGTGTGTGAATATTATATTATTATAGAGGATACTATGAGAGAAATACAAGGAAGTTATAGTGGGTGTGTTATAGGTTGTATCTCTTCATTTTGTTGGACAATAATAAAGGAAGGACCTAGAAATTTCTCTGGTGGACGTAGCTCACACTGGGTGAACCATGTATATCTATGTCTTTATTGTATTATGTATCTTATATGTTTTATTTCCACATTTTTTTTTTATTGCTTGACATAGCCCACACTGGGTGAACCACGTATATCTATGTCCTTATTGTATTATGTATCTTCTGTTTTTTATTTCCACATTATTTTTTTTACTGCTCTGTGATCCTTTTTTTCTAACAGAACCTTCCTTGAGATCCCCTTTGATGCAAATACTATGCTTCAAAAAGGGTCGATTGACCCTTCCATGGGATCCTCCACAATTCTTATACTATGCAGGAGCAAGGGTCATTTGAAACTTCTATAAGATGTTCCTCTATAAGAGTATTATTTTGGGGGTATATACAGTCAATCCTTCATGTGATTTCCCACAAAAAAAATATTATGATTGAGGAAGGGTTGGCCAACTCATCTATAAGATCCCAATTAATGAAAATATTATTCTTAATAAATGGTCAATTCACCCTTCCTTGACATCCTCCATGACATCTATAATATTCTCAAGGAAGGCTCATATGACCCTTCCTCTAGATATACCTCGAGTATAATATTATGTTGGAGGAAGGGTAAATTAATCCTTCCCAATGATCCACCATAATGAAAATACTATTCTTGAAGAAGGGTCACACAACCCTTCATTGAGATCCCCCTTGATATCATTACTATGTTTTAGAAAGGGTAAATTGACCCTTCTCTAGGATACTTCATGAAACTAGTACTATCCATGAGGAAGGGTCAATTGAATCATTCCTAGGACCTCCCTTGATGAGAATTGTATTCTTGAGGAAGGGTCAATTAACCCTTCCCCATACTCTCTGAATATGAGAAAACTATGTTAAGGAAGGGTCAACTGGTTTTTCCTTAGATGATCTAGATTTTATGAGAAGAATGAAATGAATATATATTATTATTATTATTATGCTTAACACAAAATAACAGAGATACATTAAAATTGACTTCTATTCAATAAGGAAATATGTTGAAACTGTAAAATGCAATGGGAAACAAGTTTGTTGGAATGGTGGAGACTTATCTCTGAAACAAGATGTGACAGTTGCACTCATTCGCAAGAAGATGATTAAAATGAGGCTCTGAAATACTTTTTAAAATAAACATGAATTCCAAAATCCTAGACATCCAAAAACCTAAACCTAGGAGATGAAGCGCCAAAACTCATGTGGGCCCCGTTGGGGTAAGCTAGTACATCAACTTCTTGGGGTCGTAACTTTTGTATACAATTTTTGTTTTAGGCGCACAATATCCCATTGGAAAGGTCTATCTGAGGAATACACATGTTGTCATCATAATTCAACTTTTTGTATAGTATGACTTTGGCGAGCCCTAAAAAATTTGTTTAGGGCCTCAAAACAACCGCAGAAATCGGGTGCCCGAAAACTAGGGAAAAACTGCCAAACTAGAAAACTACCAAAATGAACAATTTGAAATTGGTAGGAGGCCAACGAAATCCATCTAGATCAATCCTACCCCTTAGGAAGAAATGGTCTCCATTGCATTGATTTCCCCCATCATATGAGGAAATTTCTGCTGGATTTGGCCCCGGGTGAGCTACTTGCCTTGGTGCAGGAGCTTCCCTGCTTTGACAACTTGATAAAGTTGGATCCTTTGATGTCGAGTGCCCTTGACCTATGTGTCCACAATACGATCACTAGTTTCCTATTGCATGCACTCATAGTTGATCTCTATTGGTGTCAATTGTTATGCTATCTCTGAGGTGTCCAATAATGGTGGGAAATATGGTCCAAGGAGGGCCACGTTGAAAACTGGGTGTAGGCCAAGGAAAGGGGGAATGTTGAGCTCAAAAGCATTGTCACACACAACCTTGTTGATGGTGTAAGGTCTATAACGGAGTGGGAGAAGATTCTGATGGGGCCTTGTGAGGAGTTCTTTCTGCAATTGTAACTAAACTTTCTTTCCCACCTAAAACTTATATGGCACCTAGTGTTGATCATGTCATTGCTTGTACTTGGGATTGGAATTTTGTAAAATATACTAAAATTGTTGGTGTATGTGTTGGATCCTCTCAATGAACCTGGTGGCTTTTTCAATGTTAGTTGGAGCATGGGATGAGTCGTTCGGGGTGGATGAAAGGGGTAGTGCAACATCTGTGGGCCTTTGGAGTCCCAACCCCGCTTGAAAGGGGATGTGGTCGGTTGAGCTTTGTAGGGATCAGTGGTAGCTATGAAAAATATAGGAAATACTCTCATCCCATGTGCATGGGTTCTTGTAATTGAACATGCACAGGATATGCATGATCATCCAATTGATGGCCTTAGTTTGGACATATGTCTGGGGGTGGAAAGAAAGGGATTTGGTGAGCTTGGTGTCCAATAGTGACCAGAGGCTCGACTAGAATGTGTTGAGGAACTAACTGTACCGATCCAATACAATAGTATGTGGGATTACAAAATGTAACCATACTTGTTCAAATAATATCTTGGAAGTGGCCTCTGTTGTGATGCTCTTCTTGTAGGTGACCAGAATCACCATCTTGGAAAAGAGATCAACAACCACAAAAACACAGTCATTTCCCCTCTTAATGGAAGGAAGGCCCAAGATGTATTCCATTGAGATGGATTCCCATGGCCTATCAGGAGAAGGAAGAGGGGTGTACAATCCCTGCTTCTTAGTGGTCTGTTTGGAAATAACATAGGTAGTGTAGGACCTGATATACTTTCCCACATCCAGTCGAAGTTTCGGCTAGTAGAAATTTTTCTGCAGTACTACCACTGTCTTTTCGACGATGAAGTGTCCTACCACCTAACAATAGTGGGATTCAAAAATCATCTTCTCTCGTTCACTTTATGGAAGATAGAGATGTCCTAGATGGCACAACATCCCTTCCTGAAGATGCAAATTAGTGACAACTGAGTTTGCACCCAACATTTGGTAGGTGGTCACGAAGTCAGGGTGTGTCTCATAGAGGTGGGGCCATCTGAAGGTCTCATGGCCGCAAGATTCTAGCAGCATGTTGATTTCCATGACTGTAGGTCAGTTGAGGCAATCAATGAATCGGTTGGTACTTCCTATTTATACTTGATGTTGAGGTGGAACTGCTACAAGTATGTGGACCATTTCTGATGGTAGTCATTTTGCAATTTTCCTTGTGTCTGCATAAAATGCAGTGGCTTATGATCAATGTGGATGATTGTCTCCTTCCCTAGAATGTAATGTCTCCATTGGCAACATGATTCCATAATGGACTGCATTTATTTTTCATAAGTAGGGTACTTACAGACAACATATGATAGTTTCTGACTATTATAGGACATGGGGTGGGCATGCTGAATGAGAATGATGCCCACAACACACTCTGAAGCATCTGTCTTGATCTCAAAGGGATGTTGCAGGTTTGGTAATGAAATTATTAGGGCTGATCACAAGCGCTACTTCAAATCATCGAACGCTTTTTGTTGGGACAGGCCCCACATAAATTTTTCCTTACCACCACCCCTGGTTACTTGGCTAAGGGCCCATGCAATATGGGAGAATCCCAACACAAACATGTGATAGAAATTGGCAAGGCCCAAGAAGCTTCGAAGCTCAGTGAGTGTGGTTGGGGATGGCCAGTCACAGATGAACTAGATCTTGGTTGGATCCCCATGTACACCATGATGATCAACGGTGTATCCTAGGTAATGGACCCTGTCCATGCTAAAGGAGCATTTTTCCAAGTTGGCATATAGCTTGAGTTGCCTCAGGATTTGCAAAAACTATTGAATATGATTCAAGTGTTCCACCCAAGTCTTGGTGTAGATGAGGATGTCATCCAAATACACCACTACAAAATGATTGGTGAAAGGTCACAGGATATCATCCATCATCCTCACGAAAGTTGCTAGAGCATTTTTCAAACCAAAGGGAATGAAAAACCATTCAAAAAGACCTTATTTTGACTTGAAGGCGGTCTTCCATACATCTACCTATTCTATTGGGACTTAGTGGTATCCATACTTCAGATCAATCTTACTAAAGTATTTGGCCCCCGTGAGTTGATCAAGGAGGTCGTCGATTCAGGGAATTGGGTATTAGTTATTAACTATGATTTTATTCAGGGCCCGATAATCAATGCAGAGTCGCCAGGTCTCGTCTTTCTTCCACACCAACACGATTGGACTCCCATAAGGTGATGAGATGGGGCGCATGTGCCCCTTGTGGACCAATTCTTAGATCTACCACTTGATCTCCTCATTCTCTAATAGAGAGCAGTGGTATATTGTCTCATTGGGTAGCAGTGTGTCGGGGGTCATATCAATGGGATTCTTGACCTGACAGTGTAGAGGTACCCCGATAGGTGAGGAGAAGATATCTAAGTATTCTTCCATGAACTTATCCACTTGCTTCTGTTGTGTGGACAGGTCAGTCGCAGAGGTCCTCGATGTGGCTGGGATCTTTCTCTCACTCTAAGAGATAATCACAAAGAAGACAAATTTCTCATTCAAAGAGATGAACTTCCTACATTTCTTTCCAGAGATCAAGGAAATAAAATTAGGTGGGACTTCCTTGGGTATCATGTACAATTTCCTTTTCAAAGTAATAATAAAATTGTGAGGCCTAGACTCATATACAACATGAAGGTTCCATAAATAAGGTTGGCCCAAAAGAACATTAAAAACTTCAAGAGGAGAAACAATAAAACAATACCTCGTCTTTGAAGGGATTGATGTCGTACGATAGGCAGAACTGTTGACTTATGTGAAGATCGCTTCCTTGGTAGAGACATCCAATGGTGTAGGGTTGTAAGTGAGGTGTTGTCAGCAGGGATAGCTACATGATGACCTTGGTTGAGATGAGGTTCTTCTGGATACCACTATCAATGTTGAAGTGCAGCAGGGTTCCTTTCACCCACATCTGTGAATGAAAAAGGTGCTCACCTTTCTCTGGCTCATATGGTTCACCATATTGGATCTTAGTGGTAGCAACGGTAGCACTGGGTTCCACGTCAACAATATATCTCCCCATTTATAGTACTGACTCAGAGTCGAAACCCACATATGATTCAGAGGCTCTCACCTCAGCCACAAATGACTTCTTTAAGACATAATAAATAGTGTTATGCCAGGGGATCTTATGAAAGTTTCACCACTTCTCGATATCTTTCTTTGTCTTTCCGGTGTCCTTCCTTGTTTATGGTTTGTACTAGTTGTCCTGAGGCTATCCATATTTTATCTTTCCTTTTTTCTGTGGTTTGGGGTTGCCCTTTCCTTGCTTTTTCTGTGATTGGTTTCCAAGCCCAAATTATCGTGTCTTCTGTTTAATCTTCTGCTCGATTTTGACGTCATATCGATAGTCCGCGCCCAAGGACGAGATGTCCAAAAATTCCATTTCATCCTGGATGTATCTATGCAGACCACCGCGATACTTGAGCACCAGATGTTTCTCAAAATATTTGATACCCAACTTGGTGCACAAGGTATGGAAGATATTTGTGAAATCTGGCACTGCTTGTTCTCTTTCCTTCCGTAGTGTGGTCCATTTTGTATACAGGTCGTCATAGCTTACGACATGGTAGTATTGTTCCTTAATAACATCCCTTAAGGACTCCCAAATGACCGTGACTGTAAATAATGAGGGTTCCTCTATTTCCTTTTTCTCACATAAGGTTTCCCACCAATATTTGAGATAGGGAACGACTTTAAGGAGTGAAAAAGTAATATTTTCTCTATTCAAAAAGTTATGGACAAAGAAATACCCTTCTAGTAGATTCAACCATTTTTCTACAAAATTTGCGTCTATCTAACCTTCAAATATAGGAATATAAAATTTGATTTGTACCTTGAAGGGGTTGACACCTCTGCTCGAGGAAGATGAGTCATTTGTTGGTAGTCTCTGAAGGATTTGCACAAAACTATCCATCATCTCGTTCCTCTATTACGTGAGGGATTCCTCGAGCAACATTTTGAAATGATATCTTGTCTCGTCATCTTTATTTTCTCTTGCCATGATAGGTAGCTTGGGCGTGAAAGAGATTTTTTCCTAAAGAGAAACAAGCTTGAGAACCAATTCTTTGGACCCTGACCTCGTCAGGGACATGCATTAAGAACAACAAGGAGAAGACCGCTCTGATACCATTGATCCGTATTTTATGATAAGAACGTAATGAATATAGATTATTGTTATGCTTAACACAAAATAACATAGATATAGTAAAACTGACTTCTATTCAATAAGGAAATATGTTGAAACTATAAAATGTAGCAGAAAACAAGCTTGTTGGAATGGTGGTGACTTATCTCTGAGAAGAGATGTGATGACTACACTCAATTGAAAGAACATGATTACAATGAGGCTCTCAAATAATTTTTACAATAAACATGAATGCAAAAACCCTATACATCCAAAAACCTAACCCTAGGAGATGAAGGACCAAAATTCATGTGGGCCCCGTTGGGGTAAGCTAGTACATCAACTTCCCGGGGTCATAACTTTTGCATACGATCTCTGTCTTAGGTGCACAATAGCCCATTCGAAAGGTCTATATGAGGATTGCACACATTTTCTTCATAATTTGAATCTTTCCTTAGTTTGATTGTGGTGATCCCTAAAAATGTTATTTAGGTCCTCAAAATGACCTCAGAAGTCGGGAACTTGAAAACTCAGAAAAAATACCAAACTAGAAAACTGCCAAAATGAACCAATTGGAATAGGTGGGAGGCCACCAACATCCATATGGATCATTAGATTTCCCATCAACGTGAATACTATGCTTCATAAAGAGTTGGTTGACCCTTCCTTAATATCCTCTATGATATCAATAATATGCTCAAGGAAGGACCATGTTACCCTTCCTATGGATATCCCTTTATGAGAATACTATGCTTGAAAAAGGGTTGGCCAAAAATTCCTTTTACTATGATATAATGAAAATACTATTCTCAAGGATGGGTCGATTGACCCTTCATTAGCCCCCCCTAAATGCAAATACTATGCTTTAGAAAGAGTCAATTGACAATACCAACAATTCCTCTATGACACTAACATTATGCATGAGGATTTCCTTCCACATTCTCCCCCAAAGCCAAAAATACAGTGGTTGAGGAAGTTTTAGCTGATCCTTCCTTTTTATTCTCCTTAACATGGTTACTAATATTAAAAAAGGGTTAGTGAATCCTTCTTGGGATCCTCCATAATGTGAATACTATGCTTGAGGAAGGATTTATTAACCCTTCTATTATATATTCCCTCATGAGATATAATGGTTGTCAGACCCTTCCACATTCTCCTCCACAACCAAAATAATATGGTTGAGGAAGGGTTAACTATTCCTTCCTTATGATTCCCCTCAACATGATTACTAATATTCAAAAAGGGTTAGTGAATCCTTCCCTGGGATCCTCCACAATATGAATACTATGCTTGAGGAAGCATTTTTTAAGCCTTACATTCCTTCTCCTATGATGAGAACACTATGCTTGAAGAAGGGTTGGCTAGCCCTTCCCCATGCTCCCCCATAATGAAAATGCTATTCTCGAGGAATGGTTGGCTAACCCTTCCCAAGGTTCACTATTAATGTGAACAATATGCTTCAGAAAGGGTCATCCAACCCCTCTCTAAGATATTTCTCAATAAATATACTTTGGTAAAGGAATAGTTGTTCTTCCCTATATTGTTATCACCATTTTTTCTGATATTATGCGCGATGTGTTGGAAACACCTACCACACTGAGTGGGTGGGGGGTGAATGAGTGTGTTGCTCTTTTTCCCAAAACTTCCCTCTTGCACAAAATCTCATCAATTAACATTCAAAATTTATTCATTACCCATTGTTGTCATTTATAACCAGTTATATGTAAGCACATATCAGCAACAAATATCAGCAATATATCATCAACAAGTCATCACCACAATGAACACAAAGAACACAAGATGTATGTAAAATTTTCTTTTATTACGGACTACAATTCTTGGGGTTTATCAGCAACAACTGAATAGAGTACAAATCTACAAGAGCACCAGCTCTATATGCAAGACTCAACTTGAATTCTCATCACCAACTGAGATGAGGCAACAATCCTCAACAGATATCAATATGTACCATAAACAAGAGCATCAACCATGCACCAACCTGTGCCAAACAACCTGTAATCAACTTGTA
>JZKD02S0543777.1:279849-290958 GCA_000966675.3 Picea glauca
TATATATCAAGAAATATAAATTGCATTGTTATTCAATTAAGAATTAAAGACAACTTTCCAATACATATAGGCTCTAAGCCATTACAACATACTCATTGTGAGCTTTATTCATGTCATTATGAGAATTGAACCAGGGTGGAGAGGATAACAATCATTCCTCGCAACCATCCAAGCTATACTCAATTGACAGGATGATACATATTTAACACCATGGTTCAAGTTAAAATAAATTAAGAGTGAAGTTCATATATATATTTATAAATGTTACACTAATACAAACACACATATAGCATTGTTGAAAATTTCTAGTGAACTAATCATTATCTCTTTCTTCATTATTAAATTTTTAGTTTATTAATCATTTTCCTTTCATAAATTTCAATTCATCAAAATTGATTTTAGAAAATATCTAATAAATGCTCATAACTATATTGTAGATTATGTGAGAAATAGACATACACACACACACACATATATATATATATATATATATATGAAAAAATAACAATTACAAAATTCAAATCGAATAGAAAAAACTTAATAATTACAAATCCTACACAAAATACAAAATAGACTAACTCTTATGAATATTAATAAAATGAAATATAGATAGCTTAAATGAATATTGTATAAAAACAAAATAATGATGCTTGAATCAAATACCATCCTATTTTAGAATATGAGGAAATAATTGTATGGTGGATATTTATATGTTATGAATAAAGTTACATTATCAAATTTATCAAGTCATCATCTGATCATGTCAAAGCCTTAAAATATTAATAACAATGTGATAGATGGATGATTACTTGAGCTTCTATTTTGATTTAGGCACATAAGCTCTTCATTATATAGCAATATATTAACCTTTGTAACTATTAAGTTTATTAATTATGTGCGATGATCTTAGCTTTAGTGACCCAATAATATTAATGCGGTTTTGGTATTGGTATAAGCATATTCAAGATATTGACATGCAATGTTGCAATTCAAACTTATGTGCGAATTCAAATCTATGCACCAAAAACTCTTCCGTAAGAGTATAGCCACCTTTATAACACTTGTTTTTTTTGTGATGTTGCATGAGTATCCACTTTTAAAAATAAATATTTGATTTTTTTTTAAGATATGCTTACCTTTTCTTGTTAGTTTAGCTAACTTATAAATCTAAGTGTGGTCTATTTCTGTAATTGCATACTCTATATCATTCGGTTTTATGCATTCACTGTATAATGGTTAAAAGATACACGCGTTTAGCATGGGATGTCTGCAATTATTGTAATGATGTCTTGTGCTCAGTACTACCACCTTCCATGTGAATAGATATTTCGATGGAAAATAGCGAGTGTCCGTCCATCCCTCCTTGACTTTCTTGGCCTTGCAATCTTTTGTCAATTCAATCGATTGGGGTTGCGGCATTGCCAAAATCACAGAATAAGAATCAATAACGTGCTAACTTCTGGATAGTCGAGTTTGGTATTTGGGTGATATATCCTTATCACAGGTTCAAAATTGTGAGGGTTTATATTTACGTATATGTATTTTATCATGTTGTCATTATCAATAATAATTATATTTTATCATGTTGTCATTATCAATAATAATTAGTGAATAAATATAATTAATTCAATAATATTTTTATTTGTTTGTATAGCTATAGAATATAGTTATCGAATAAAATTGCTAGTTCTTAGTCTTTAAGGTATAGGATACTAGGTGATGGAGTGTGTTGTTAAAATACTCTTTTCAAAATTTAGGGGACAAAAAATCTAACCTTATTAAAGGTTTTGTTTTAATAATTTAAAGGAATATTAACCCAATTTTAACTTAAAATTTACGGAAAATAATTTCATATTTATTTGATTATAAATATTAAAGGATAATATTACACAAATAATTGAAATACAAAATTATAATTTTAACAAAAATTGTATGATTAAATTTTGACCATAAAAAATTTGAAAAAATAAAAACAATAAATATAAATAATTATGATTAATTTAATAAAATATTATTAATTTTGTATAAAAAATCAAACAACTTTACTATATAATCTTAATTTTATTATTAATTCCTTAAATCTATAATTAGTAATCACTTCAGAATGAAATATGTGTGTTTATGTTTAGTTTTATATTTTTTCCTCTCCTTAATATAATGAAAGCTTTGATATTTTTTATACAAACTTTAACCATTTTTACTTTATCAAAAAAATATTATTAATCAAAACTTTTATACTACATAACTTTTTTATTCAACATTAATGTTTAATTATACCAAAATGATTTACGTAACCTTTTTTAATTCAAAATTAATGTTTAATTATACCGAGATGGTTTGGGGTTTTTCTAGGATCATAATAACATATGTTTGATTCAAAATTAATGTTTAATTATACCAAGGGTTTGGGGCTTCTCTGTTTGAAATCATTTCCTTATTTATACTTCACGAAAACTTTCCACTTGAATGTTTATGAATTTTTTATTTCATTAGATATAGATATATCTAACAGTTAATTTCTATAGTTTTAACATTTAATTTTTTAATTTTTATAGTTTTAATGAGAAAATCATGATTTTTTTAATAAATTATTAATAATATAACATATATTTTATTATTCACACCTAATCTTATTTAATCTTTTAATTTATTGTATAAAAAGCTGTATATTTTTTAAATTATATATAATAATAATAATAATCTATTTTTAAGGTCACTGGTAAAGTCTACGAAGGTATACATACCCTATCCCCCTCTAGATTTGAACCTGTGATCTCTTAAGAGGAAACATGTGTTTTTAACCATTTAGGTTCTAAACTTGGTTTATCTTGTGTGTTGTGTGTTGGGTATGAACACAAGGTAAGTCGAGGGGAGTTGAACTCGAAACCTCATGGAACTTCATTTTCACGACACTTGCCAATTAAATTGCCCCAGGGAGACACATATTTAATTATCTTATTCAATCAAATAATTTCAATTTATTTTTATATTTAAAAATTTTCAATTAATTTGTTTTTTTTATTTCCATAAAATATAATAATATCTGTCCCCGAGGTGTAGGACAGTCGGTGACCGAGTGTGTTGTTAAGCCACTCCATGATGTTAAAGTCACCGGTTCGAAACCTGCGGGGACAAAAAATCCAACCATGTTAAGGGTTGGTGTGGCTCAGGCCCGGTGCGATCCCCGGGTGATTTTGACGGCTTAGATGCCCCTGAGTCGCGGTTTCTCAAGCCACAAGTTAATCGCAGGTCCTGCACAAATTAACAAACAAAAAAAAAATATATAATAATATCTAAATAATTACTCAATAAATTTAATCTAGTTAATTTTTAGTAAATTAAAGTGTAACTAATTTTTTCATTTCATTAAAAACCTAGTTAATATCATTCATAGAGAAATAATCATCTCACAATAAGATAATCATAAATTATAATATTTATACATTCAAGGTGCTTGCTTTAACATTATAGAGCATATGAAAAGTATATAATTTTCTTTTTAATGTATTATTAAATTAAAATTTAATACACAATTTTTTCTTTAAAAAATTGTAAATTTGAAAAAAATATTATATTAATCAAAATAAAATAACATTTTAAAATTAATAATATTAAATAATTAAATATATTTTAAACTATAATTTTATGTATTTATAATTTGCTAAATTTTATAAACAATTTATTTATTTTTATAAATTAATTTATATTTATATTCATTATATTTATTATTAAGGGGGACAAGGTTTTGTTCTGGCTTAATGCATGAAATGTTTGACCACCCCATAATGGTGATTTAGGGAGGTGCACCACAATGAAAAAATAAATAAATACTGAAATATTAATAAATTTTTTCATATTATATTAATATATTTATAGATTAAACCAAAAAACAATATAATATTCTTTTAATTTAATATTTATTTAAGATAATACTAATTTTATATCAATTCATAATCATTTGAAATATAAATATCAACATCTTAATAATATTGTATATTTTTTATGATTTATTTAAATAATTCATAAAATATAATTACATTATATTTAAAAATGTAAAAATCCATAAATCATATAAAAATTAAACTTTAAAATTATATCATAAATTAAATCAAATTTGAAACAAAATATAATAATCATTAATTTGTCTCTATAAATGATTTAGAAAAAAAATACAATATGTATGTTGTAATGGTTTCAGCCTATATGTATTAGAAAGTTACCTTTAATTCAATTAAATAATTAAATAACTGTTTTTCTGGAAAAAAAAAATATTATAACACATTGTATGACTTAAATAAAAAAATACTAAAACCCATAATAAAAAGTTAAAAATTATGTTTCAAACAAAATTTTAACATTATATGCAACATTGATTTACAAAAATTTCACACTTTATATAAATCCCAGTTTAATTAAAGACACTCCCAGAACCATTTCTATCCCACATAAATAAGGTCATTTATGAGACTGGCAGGCTTTGCATATATAATAGGCGTTGTCAATGTTAAGGTGACTAGTGTATATATGTTACCTTGATATATCTTTCAAATATATCTGAAGATGTATATACCACCTACAATAACATTCAATGCTGCAGAGTAAACTGATTATATATATATTATTTGTAACAACATTTGCCATTCCTCTATTGATTGTTGATATATCTACCTAAAAATATATCTGAAGATGTATATATCACCTACAATAACATTGAATACTAAATATATCTGAAGATGTATATATCAATAACATTGAATACTAAATATATCTGAAGATGTATATATCACCTGCAATAACATTAAATACTGCGGAGTAAACTGGTTACCTTGATATATAATGTATATACCATCTGTAACAGGCAATGCTACAGAGCAGATTGGTTATTTTTAGCATGAACGCATTCCCTCCAATCATCGGGTACGTGCAGCACAAACATCCAGCGCTTCCCCACTATGAAGTAGGGGTGCACTCTCATCAGTTGATGGAGATTATTACGGAATGTTCAATTTTCCATAACATAACTGACACACATGTGACTCACAATCTTTTCTCCAAAATCCTTCGTTACCATGCCCTGGAGGCCACCAAGGCTATCAAACCGATTCTCCGCAACTTTTACTATTACGACAATATGCCTGGCTATAAGGCCTATGGCACGAGTTCAGAATGTGTGTATGCTGAGGCTGACTACTCGAAAAAGTGGAATCTTCGGATGAAAAAACAATTTCACATAACGCCGGCCTGGATATTTATATGTACTACTATTTGATCCACACCTTCAACTTCTGTGAAATTATTTACCAGGCGCACTATCAATAATTATTCACACTGAAATTATTCACTAGCACATTAGTAATGTATTTCCGTTCCTATCAGTTAGATAGGACAGTATCTAGGATGAAAAGAACATTACCAGTAACACTAATAATAATTATGTATCTTCGATATGACTCTATGTAGGTGTTAAAATAACATATTACCAATAATAATAATAATTAATAGCAATGTATTTCTTTTACCCATAGGACACTTTCTGATGAAAAGAACATATTACTAATAAAAATAATTAGTAAGTGTGTCTCGTAAATATTACGAATCTAATGCCGTTCGATTAGGATATCTTTCCCATTATTATTGTCCGTACATTAACTTTGTGGGTGAGAGAGTAAAATATGTTTTGACAATTCCTTAAATATTTTTATCTAGTTTTATTTCTTATGTCACTCCAACCATAATTTTAATTCAGGTGCATAAATCCATAATTTCAGTAGTCACAAGTTTTTCCCATGACGGTAGGGATGTATACCCATTTTAATAATATAATATTGATGTAGGGTGATGTAATTCATTTTTGTTTTTAAAATTTAAAGTTATTTTTCAAAATAATAACAACTAATGTTTTTAGCATATATTTTAATATTTGTTTCTAATATATATATATATATATATATATATATATAGGTGGAGTGCCCACTCAAAATATTAGATTTTTCATAATCTAGAATACAATGCAACATAACCATTAATGTCACAAGATGAATGTCTCAATCTAAAATAACCATTAAGAAAAGTTGAATCCAAGATAATCCTCGATGAATGTCAAAATCAAACAAAACCCTTAATGAATGTTGCAATGTGACAAAATCCTCAATCAATGTTGCAATATCACATCACATTTCATGAAGGTCGTAATAACCTTCATGAAAATCACAATGCAACATAGCCATTTGGGATTGGGAACATAGCAATTTCACATAAGCCAATGAAGAAATGTTTCAACTAAACATAACCATTGAGAAATGTGATTTATAGGAAATCGAACTCAACCAAAATCAATGCAACATAAGCCTCGATGAATGTCGCAATGCAATGTAACCATTAAGAAATGTAGAAATTTAACATAAAGTTAGCCAATATGAATGTCACAATTTGACATAACCATTGAGTAATTTCACAATCTGGCAGAACCTTCAATGAACGTCACAATGCAATAAAACCCTTAATGAACATAACAATATGACATTACAGTTGTTGAACATCACAGTGCAGTGAAATCCTTAATAAACATCGTAATGTGTCGTCGCATTTGATTAATGTTGTAATGAGACATTAGCATTAATGTTGAAAGATGAATGTCTCAATTTGAAATAACCATTAAGAAATATCTCAATCCAAGATAACCCTCGATGAGTTTTGCAACATGACAAAACCCTTAATGAATGTCATGATGTGACATCACATTTGATCATTTGATGAACATCAGAGTGCAAAAACATATTTAATGAATATCATAATGTCACATCACATTTGATGTTCATGTCATAATGAGACATAATCATTAACATCGCACCATGAATGACTCAATCTGAAATAACCATTAAGAAATGTCACAATCCAAGATAATTTTCGATGAATGTTGTAATGTGAAAAAACCCTTAAGTGACATCACATTTGATCAATGTCGCAATGTGACATAACGATTCACGAATGTCACCATCCAACATAAAAAAAAGAAAAGTGTTGCAATGTGACAAAACCCTTGATGAATGTCATGATGTCACATTCCCTTTCATAAAGTCTATAATGTGACATAACTATAATAATATTATTAAACTGTTAACCCTCGTCAACCACATCAAACACCATAGTGAACCATAATGAAAAAGTTCCATCCAAACTCAACGCAAGATAGCCTTGATAACAGTCACAATCCAACATAACCATTTGGGATTGGGAACATAGAAATTTGACATAAATCATAGAAGATGAATGTTTCAATTTAACATAAGCATCGAGGAATGTGATTTATGGGAAACAACGCTAAAGAAAATTCCATGCAACATAACCCTTGATGAATGTCACAATGCAACATAACCATTAAGAAACATAACAATTTAATTTAAAGTTATCCAATATGAATGTTGCAATTTGACATAACCATTGAAGAATGTCACAATCTCACATAACTCTCAATGAAAATCACAATGCGAGAAAACCATTAATAGACGTAACAATCTGACATCGCAGTTGATGAACGTCATAGTGTGACAAAATCCTTAACAAACATCACAATTTGGCATCCCATTTTATGAATGTTTTAATGTCAACATAACCCTTGATGAATGTGTAAATGTGACAAATCCCTTAATGAATGTTACAATGTCACAATATCATTAATGAATGCCACAATGTGACATCATATTTGATGAATGTCGTAATAGCCTTGATGACAATAACAATGTAACATGACCATCTGGGATTGGGGACATAACAATTTGACATAAGTCAATGAAGAAATGATGCAATTGAATATAACCTTTGAGGAATCTAATTTATAGGAACCCGAACTCAACCAAACCGAGTGCAACATAAACCTTGATGAATGTTTCAATGCAACATAACCATTAAGGATTGTAACAATTTAACATAAAGTTAGCCAATAAGAATGTCACAATTTGACATAACCATTGAGGAATTTAACAATCTGACATAACACTCAATGAACATCACAAAGCGATAACAACCTTAATGAACATAACAATACGACATCACATTTGATGAACATTGCAGTGCAACGCAATTCTTAATGAACATCGCAATGTGAAATCACATTTGATTAATGTTTTAATGATACATTAGCATTAATGTCATAAGATGAATGTATCAATTTGAAATAACCATTAAGAAATGTCGCAATCCAAGATAACCTTCAATGAATGTTGCAATGTGACAAAACCCTTAAGTGGCATCACATTTGATCAATGTCACAATGTGACATAATGATTCATGAATGTTTTAATCCAACATAAACAAAGAAAAATGTTGCAATGCGACAAAACCCTTGACGAATGTCACAATGTGACATCACTTTTGATAAAGTCTATAATGTGTCATAACTATTAATAATATTATTATACCATTAACCCTCGTCAACCACATCAAACACTATAGTGAACCATAATGAACAATGGCCAACCATACTCAACAAGGAATATCCTTGATGTTAGTCACAATGCAACATAACCATTTGGGATTGGGAACCATACATGAGTTTTCTATGGAAGGAAACTTACGCAAGCTGTGTGTGGAACGGGTCACGTACTTGTAGTAAAAGCCTTGGAAAAGAAGGCTATGAATATGAGTTGCAGCATGGTTTGATGATATGACTTTGTTTTGCAGGGTTTGACATTATTTGTTGCAGGTTTCCATGATTATATGTTTGCATGTATGTTTGATGTATGTATGGTGATGACATATGGTTGAGTGTTGAAGTATATGCTTCATGTCTATAATGGATGCATGGTACTAACCCTAGAGTGTGGATTGAGGCATTTTATGTTGAGGAACAATGTTGGTTATGTCAGTGAAGTTATGGCACTTTGGTTATCAGATATATCATGATGATGTGATTCCATCTAGAAAAATCATTGATCTATTCATGCACACTTTTGGTACATGTTTAGAGATACTATTAATTCCTTAGTACTTGGTATAGTGAATGGTTTTTGAAGCATATTTCTTATAGTACATGGATGATACATATGTCTGCTTTATTGATATATCTTATGATGTATTGTTAGAGGCATATTTGTTGGATTTCTTTGTGCATGCATTTTTCATGTGGTTGAGCTACATATTGGGACATGTATTTGATGATTTTATGAGGTGGTTATGTTGTACAACATTGATTAGTGATATCTTGGTCTACAGTTGATGCATGATTGGTATGGACTTGTTTTTTTTTAGAGTAAATTGCTAGCAGTATCATTGGCACATAAGTTATGGTTGGAATGACATATGTGTATGGGAACAAAACTTGAATGTTATACTTCTTGTTGAGGTTCAGTGTACGGTTGATGCACTTATAGATGGTATATGATTGTGGGTCCTGGTTGGTAACCACTTTGTAAAGAAAACAATGAGACAACAAGCCACCTCTTAATTTTGTGTGCCTTTAATTAAATCTCCTTAATAAGGCACTTATATGGGAAGGGAAAGTGGTTGAAATGGATTCGCACTCATGGCTTCATATTTCAGGGAATAAAAGCATAATATCCCTCCCACTAATCACAAGCTAGGGGGTCTGGCTGGCACGGAAGAGAGCAATTTTTGAAGACCTTCTTTTCCAAATGGTGTTTTTTCCCAGGGACTTTCTATCCTCTCCCACTTTCCCCAGGAGAAATTTTTCCCAACAATCCATGTAGTTCAACCAAAACTAATAAATCGATCCCTCCCTTGGGCATTTTTCTATGGGGATTCACAAAATGAAAATAGGTGTTCTAAGGGGGGGGGGGGTGCAATTCAATTTATCACTCCCGATCACTCTTTCAAAATCAAAATGGGGCTAGGGTCGGGGACAAACAATTTTTCCAAAGTGATGACACTGAATCTTATCCTCAAATTTGTTGGGGAAAAGGGGGTCCGATCACTATAGGTGTTTGACGATTCCATGTTGGTTATTAATTGGGCACGAAATGCCCATTCCTGTCATAATATCCTTCTGCAACCCATCATGGAGGATATCTTTAGCTTACTTGAATCCTTCAAATATTACTATGTTTCTCATGTGCTTAGGAAATAGAACGAGACCGCAGATTCGCTATCAAAAGAAGGCATCCTACTCCCTTATGGGGAGTGGCATTTTTCTGAAATCATTGATGAGGCCATCTCAGAGTTTTATCACCGACCATTTATAGACGCATGGATCCCCTCATGATCCAAGAAGCCTGAATCTCATATTCTCTTGCCATCTCGGTAATTACCTAATATATTTCCCTTTGTGATAACAGTCCCAGAAGTCACAGTTTTTACTACTCGAAGTATTATTTTTTGGGTCTACTCTCTTACAATGGAAGTACTATTTATGGGTACACTCTCTATTGATGACAAGTTGTTTCAAACGAGCATGATAGTAAAGCTCACACTTTGCAGTTTTTTTCTCTCCCATCAACTGCAACTGGACTTGCATGAATTGAGGTCCTTAGCTTCGTAGAATCTGAGGCCATGTATCTCCTGTCTTTTTGTATAGCAGAAGAGTACACAAGAACACCTACATAATGTATTTTTGTTCTCCCTCGATGAATAAAACTACATTTTTTTTCCATGGAAAAACAATATAAAGTACCTTTTTAAATAATAAGAATAAAGTTTTCCAACAAAAATAAATTTAAAGTGAATGTTATAAGGTCTCCATTTTACTAGCGACAAGCTACTTTTACATAATAACAATATAAGGTGCCTTTTTAAATAATAAGAATAATATTTTCCAACAAAAAAAAATTAAAAATAAATGTTATATATTTTTGTAAAATTCATTAAACCTTTAAATACATTATTTATATTTAAGATGCTAAGTTCATAATTTATATATCAATAGGTTAGTACATATTTAACACCGCATTTCATGTCAAAATAAATTAATAATAAAGTTTTTATATATTTTTGAAAATATCTGGATACATATACATAAACCTTTTTGTTTATGCATATATTTAGGATGTCAAGTTGATTTCTTTTATATATCAACTAATGAAAATAAATTAAAATCTTAATTTATATATATCACATTAATCTCCATTTTATTATATAGAGAAGCCACTCTTACATCAT
>JZKD02S0543778.1:0-16505 GCA_000966675.3 Picea glauca
TTTATCTTTTTAACTCTTAACTCTTAAAGAATCCAAAGACTCACAACATAACATATCCAATGACATCACATAAAAAGCGTGGATAAAAATGCATATTCTTTTAAAACAGCAAGACATTTATAAAAATAAAATAAAAAAGGGGATGTTGGGGGAGATTCTTGGAATTTCCCTTCTCTCCTCAACATCCCTCATTCCTTGTTGTCATTGTGCATACCCATATCCCTCCACTCCTTTTCCTCATGCCATATCTATAGCAGCAGGTTTGCCCATCCCCCACCCCTACTCCCTCCCCTTGTAGCTCACTTGTAACAAGATACGAGGGAAGGTTGCAAGGGAGAAGGTACATGGGTTGGGGTGGCAAGAGGGGAGGAGGCATGTTGGGTTTGGGGGAACCCACCAACATCCCTCATTTTTTTTTCAAATGATTTATTTATTCATTTATTTTTATTTTTTAAATTAAGTCTTCTAAAGTTTTTCTTAAATGTTTATTTATTTATTTTTCTTTAAATTGATCTCTCTTTGCTCTTTTTATAATTTGTTTTCTTTTACTTATTTTAGTGAATTTTTGTAATTGCTCAAAAAAATTAAATGCTAATTTATATATGTGTTTGTGCCCATGTGTGTGCTTTTGGCCTTGTTTTAGGGTTGTTTTCCTTTCACTTTTTGTCTGTTTTTAATTTTTTCCTTTTTTATATTTGTTTTGCAACAACGTCGCTTTTTAGATCATGATTTCAAAAATGTTGCAATTTTAAGCATGAAACACAAAAAAGAGGTGCTACTTGTAGTGTCATGTTTTGATTGGAGTTTGATTTTGAGGTTTTAGTTTGAAATCGTACTGGTTTCTAAGGCCACGATTTCAAACAAGTTGTAATGTCAACCTTGAAAAAAAGGGGTGCTACTACTAGCACCACTTTTCTATTCGAGGGTGGATTTTAAGGTTTTTTTTTCAAAATGATATCGATTGTTAAGGCCATGATTGATCTAGAATGGATCATTAGATTAATTTACCATCTATCTTGGTATGTTTTGGGTGGAAAAGTTGGACGAATTTTCTTGCATGGCCCATTTTAGTGGCAAGTCCCAGTTTGGAGATTTGGGGTCCAGAACCTTCCAAAGCCATTTTTAGGCATCAAATGGCACTTTTTGTAGTCAAACCTTTGTGAGCATGGCTCCCATTCACTCGACATTTTTTTACACACTAAGAGCTTTCCAACAATGCAAAAAACCCCTTAATCAATGTTTGTATGTGGAAGTTATGCATCCCACAAGTTGACCCACCTTGTTGATCACCATGGTACTGAGTAGATGCCATGTCAACTCCCATTACTCACATAAGTGGGGCTAGTCACGTGTGGAATTTCAAGGATATTTTAGAAGGTCCAAAATCTTAACACTAATTGATGGTTGAGGCATGCAAAATCTCTAACCCAAGACGACTATCATGTTATGTTAAATATTGGGCCACTAGGAAGAGAAGGGTTACGTTATTTTAGCATTATACATGTTCCATAGTTGAGAAGAGCATCTAGGAGTGGGATTTGAGACCACAACAAAGCAGGAAGAAGATTATATAGCAACAATCAGGCCACGGTTTCAAAGGCAACTCCATAGTGAGTGTCCCTTTCTTTGTATTTTCATTTTCATAATTGAAGAACGGAGAGAAGAGCATATGCCTCACCTTCTAGCTAGGTTTTCTCTCATATTGGTTTTCCTGGGTCACATATTATGTTCATTTATGTGATTGGTGTCTTCATTTTCTTGTTCTTTCATTTTCATATTTCACTTATTTCCATAAATTTGAACATTTAGCTAGTAATAATAAACCAGGGATCTAAAGAAAATATTTCATAATATTGCAAGATATGTTGGGATGAATTGTTACAGTGGAATATCCATGGGAGTTTATATATCATATTGGTATCAAATCAGTTTTCTTTGGGGTTTTCGTGGGAAGTTATAGGATCTAGGAATTGGCTTCAGAAGGAAGTCATAGAACCCTAGCCATGGTGGATGACTCTAGTCGCAACAACCATTGGGATGTAGAAAAAGAGATATTTGCAAGGCTCGAAGAATAAGTCGTCAATATCTCTTGCAACATGGCCCTCCTCATGGAGACTCTAGAGAACAAATTTGGACCTTTTGGGGAGGTTAGTGGCTCTAACTCGGAATTTGGATCGAATGAGAAACTAAGAGTTAATGAATACCAAGAAAAGGAGTAAAAAAAAGAGCATGAGAAAGAGAAACCAAGTTCCAGTGCTATCACTCCTTCACAACCTTTGTTTAAAATGTAATTGAAATTGGACATCAAGCCACATTGAGGTAAGATTGACATTGTTAAGTTGAATCATTGGTCGCAATAGTTAGAAGTGTATTTTAGTGTCCATAATATAGATGAGGAGTAGAAATTTTCATTTTCCTTACTAAACTAGAGGACCATGCACTAACTTGGTGGAAATCCACATGGATACACTTAGGCTAGAGGGTGATCCATTAGTAACTAAGTGGGAGATGTTTAAATACCTCTTCAAGTCCTATTTCTACCCTATTGGGTATGTAGAGGACTAGTRGATCTGTTGGCATCACTTTAGGTATAGGCAAGGGCGRAGTGTGAAAGAGTACACCATCTAGTTTAGGAAAATGGTGATTATGCTAGSTATATCTCCCAAGAACCTAGACATGCTCCTTGAGTGTCTAGGGGGRGCATCTATGCAAACAAGTGTTGTTATTCAAACCTAGGAGAATTGATGAGGCCTATGTGCAAGAACAATACCTAGAGAACACATTCCATAAGAAATCTCAACCAAGTAGTTTTGAATCAAATACAACCAAGATGCTTCCAAGGAGGGGAAGAAGAGGTGGACAGGAAAAGACAAGAAAATGAAAGCTACTACACATCATTGCAAGRATCCAAACAACCACTATAACCATTGTAATGTCGATGGTCACATCGAAAAATAAGTATTGGAAGCTACATCCAAAGTTGGATCCAAAGAACCRTGAGAGGAATGCCAAGAAGAAGAACCTGCTAGGMAWGGATTTGGGCAACTTGGTAGAGAGTAACTTGGATGTGGGTGAGAATATTGTTTGCACTTCAATGTAGAAGGAGGTGAAACTAAGTAKCCYTCAACACGAGGAAGAGAGGAATATGACAAAACTATTCCATATTAAGATCCAAGTCGAAAATACCAAGGTGGATGCTCTATTTTATTATGATCCATAAGCCAACCTCATAGTGGATWATCTAGTTAGCAATATTKGACTAGAAGTACATGATCATCCTAGACCATATCCATTGGTATGGGTAAATAAGGATGAATAGCTMAAAGTTACTAAATAGTGTGAGATCAAATCTGTTATAAGTACATATTTTATCAATGAAGTGGAGTTAGATGTAGTACCCCTTGTTGGAGATATTACACACTCACCTAGGTAATTATTTTCCTAAGGTTGATAGTCCAATGTTGAGAATTCTTCCTTAGATGGGAATATTCTCTCTAGAGAATATTCCCCTACAAAATAGGGAACTTATCTTTTGTTCAGAGTCGGTTACACTTAATTACACTTAGTTAGACTAGTGGAAGTCACTTATGCATGGAAACCTAAATTTTATCACCAGCAATTGCATGTGTTTCTCTCACTTCTACACGTGTGACTCAGTTAACTGATGATTGCATGGATCAGTTAACTAGGACTATGTGGCAGATTACTTCGATTTTTTTCAGTGAGTGTCTAGATCTCTCTATATCACTATTATGGTGACTTTACTTATCCATGTAGAGTATATCATGTGTAATTAATCATTCTCTCATTAGTTAATACAATTCTATTGATTCTTTTCTCTCATCTCTTCTCTCCTTCTCTCAATTTGCAAGCTTTGAATGAATTGTTGTTAGCTAGATTCTTTGTGTAGGTTTCACCACAATTATACATGGTATCAAAGCCCACAAGTTGCTAGAATAAAGGCACACATGTATCTTATTTGCAAGTCCATAAGGGAGTTGCAGTCAGAAAAGATGGATTATTTGTTAGCAATACTTCTCACGTCTCATAACTACTTCGAGTGGAAGCTAAAAATTTTGCATCAACTCATATGCATAGGCTTGTACCAGATTACCATGGCTACAGAGGTTTAGCCAACCTCTACTATCAAGAAGAACAGGTATCTCAACCACATGAATGAGGCTTACGGCCTCCTCTATTTGTCTATGTTATCGAGCTTATGTTTCACAATGAAGCTTGTACCACACCAAATGAGATTTGGACAAAGTTGGAAGATCTCTTTGAAAAACAGGATGAAATGAGAGGCCATGTGCTTGATTTCGATCTAAATTCCTTAGATCTGAGGAATTTTGGCAACATCCTGGACTTCTTTACGAAGATCAAGTCCCTCCTCCTTCATCCAAAGGGATGTAAAATACACAAATCCACTCAATATAGTCAGTTAATTGTTTTTATCTTAGCAAAACTTGGTCTAGATTATGTTGTTTTCATCTCATCATTTTATACAAACAAATTCACTTCAGGATTAGCTTGGAAAATGCTGACATTGGATCAGATTATTGAATCCTCAGGCATGATCAAGATACGCTCATGAAAATGGGGATAATCAAGGGACCCAATGCACATGCACTTGTTGTACATGAAAGCAACAACACTTGCAATTCAAAGTTCCAGAAAAAAGACAAAGGAAAGGTGCATGCAAAGCCAAAGAAAGAAGGGTATGCCAAACCCTTTGATGATTCCATGGGATCCAAAGGTGGAAAAGGAAAGAAAGGGAAGACCAAATGTGGTTACTGCAACTGTGATTATCATCCCAAGTATGCATGCATGAAGAAGCATTTTGATCAAATGGCGCAGATTATTCAGAAGAACAACCTCGGGGATCACATTCTTGAAGCTGCCAAAAAAAATTGGAAGATGTTGTCATGTGCAGCAACCCTCCTAAATTTGTGTTTAATGATTAATAAGAAAATTTGGGCCCCTTCATTTTTGAGAATTTATTTTGAAATGATTGGATTTTTGCTTTATTTGACTATGTAAATATGTATTTTATGATGATATTTTACGAATATCAAGTCTTAGTATTCAAACCTTTTCATGGTTGATCTTTCGCATGAGTTGGATGAATATTCAACTTCTTGAATTTCATGATTTTGAACATGAAATTCAAGAGGATTTGTTTTCGAAAATCATCCTAATGTCATATCATTTTATATGGATTTTATTATTTTCTATATGATTTGGACTATTGTTTCAGTCACGGGGATAAGTTCTATATTATTATGGATCATCACATTCTAGATTTTGACTTCATGGTTATGTATATATTCCATATTGAGTGTTTAATGTTAGCTACAAAATTTCCATGGCTGGTAAACACCTAGTTTTCTTTTGAATGTTTCAAGTTTTAAATATTTCATGATTAATGATAATGGGGATTTTTCACTCTGGTTTTGTTCATATTATTAATAGAAGGTTGGTGTGAGCTGCAAAATATGTTTTAACCTTGTTATCATATTAGTTATTCATACAAGCTCATACTACCTTGTATACCATTCAATTACGTAACTCTCATTTAAGATTGATGAACATTACCTATATTAAATCCCCACTTATAACAAGTGTGTTATCTGATGCAACCCCCCTACTCTCCCTCGGGCTACGCAACCTCTCGGTCAAGGATATTTGATTCTGCGAGCCAAATCAACTCTTTGTAGCCCTGATGGTCTCACTTTGTAACTAAACACAGGTTCTTTCGACCTTTTAGTCCAGGTTCTATGACACCCGCAACCTCTCCCTTTGCATTGTTGAACTATCGTGTTTCAGGCGCTAACCCCTTTTCCATTAGCCCCTTCCTNAAAGTTACTAAATAGTGTGAGATCAAATCTGTTATAAGTACATATTTTATCAATGAAGTGGAGTTAGATGTAGTACCCCTTGTTGGAGATATTACACACTCACCTAGGTAATTATTTTCCTAAGGTTGATAGTCCAATGTTGAGAATTCTTCCTTAGATGGGAATATTCTCTCTAGAGAATATTCCCCTACAAAATAGGGAACTTATCTTTTGTTCAGAGTCGGTTACACTTAATTACACTTAGTTAGACTAGTGGAAGTCACTTATGCATGGAAACCTAAATTTTATCACCAGCAATTGCATGTGTTTCTCTCACTTCTACACGTGTGACTCAGTTAACTGATGATTGCATGGATCAGTTAACTAGGACTATGTGGCAGATTACTTCGATTTTTTTCAGTGAGTGTCTAGATCTCTCTATATCACTATTATGGTGACTTTACTTATCCATGTAGAGTATATCATGTGTAATTAATCATTCTCTCATTAGTTAATACAATTCTATTGATTCTTTTCTCTCATCTCTTCTCTCCTTCTCTCAATTTGCAAGCTTTGAATGAATTGTTGTTAGCTAGATTCTTTGTGTAGGTTTCACCACAATTATACATGGTATCAAAGCCCACAAGTTGCTAGAATAAAGGCACACATGTATCTTATTTGCAAGTCCATAAGGGAGTTGCAGTCAGAAAAGATGGATTATTTGTTAGCAATACTTCTCACGTCTCATAACTACTTCGAGTGGAAGCTAAAAATTTTGCATCAACTCATATGCATAGGCTTGTACCAGATTACCATGGCTACAGAGGTTTAGCCAACCTCTACTATCAAGAAGAACAGGTATCTCAACCACATGAATGAGGCTTACGGCCTCCTCTATTTGTCTATGTTATCGAGCTTATGTTTCACAATGAAGCTTGTACCACACCAAATGAGATTTGGACAAAGTTGGAAGATCTCTTTGAAAAACAGGATGAAATGAGAGGCCATGTGCTTGATTTCGATCTAAATTCCTTAGATCTGAGGAATTTTGGCAACATCCTGGACTTCTTTACGAAGATCAAGTCCCTCCTCCTTCATCCAAAGGGATGTAAAATACACAAATCCACTCAATATAGTCAGTTAATTGTTTTTATCTTAGCAAAACTTGGTCTAGATTATGTTGTTTTCATCTCATCATTTTATACAAACAAATTCACTTCAGGATTAGCTTGGAAAATGCTGACATTGGATCAGATTATTGAATCCTCAGGCATGATCAAGATACGCTCATGAAAATGGGGATAATCAAGGGACCCAATGCACATGCACTTGTTGTACATGAAAGAAACAACACTTGCAATTCAAAGTCCCAGAAAAAAGACAAAGGAAAGGTGCATGCAAAGCCAAAGAAAGAAGGGTATGCCAAACCCTTTGATGATTCCATGGGCTCCAAAGGTGGAAAAGGAAAAAAAGGGAAGACCAAATGTGGTTACTGCAACTGTGATTATCATCCCAAGTACGCATGCATGAAGAAGCATATTGATCAAATGGCGCAGATTATTCAGAAGAACAACCTCGGGGATCATGTTCTTGAAGCTGCCAAAAAAAATTGGAAGATGTTGTCGTGTGCATCAACCCTCCCAAATTTGTGTTTAATGATTAATAAGAAAATTTGGGCCCCTTCATTTTTGAGAATTTATTTTGAAATGATTGAATTTTTGCTTTATTTGAATATGTAAATATGTATTTTATGATTATATTTTACGAATATCAAGTCTTAGTATTCAAACCTTTTCATGGTTGATCTTTCACATGAGTTGGATGAATATTCAACTTCTTGAATTTCATGATTTTGAACATGAAATTCAAGAGGATTTGTTTTCGAAAATCATCCTAATGTCATATCATTTTATATGGATTTTATTATTTTCTATATGATTTGAACTATTGTTTCAGTCACGGGGATAAGTTCTATATTATTATGGCTCATCACATTCTAGATTTTGACTTCATGGTTATGTATATATTCCATATTGAGTGTTTAATGTTAGCTACAAAATTTCCATGGCTGGTAAACACCTAGTTTTCTTTTGAATGTTTCAAGTTTTAAATATTTCATGATTAATGATAATGGGGATTTTTCACTCTGGTTTTGTTCATATTATTAATAGAAGGTTGGTGTGAGCTGCAAAATATGTTTTAACCTTGTTATCATATTAGTTATTCATACAAGCTCATACTACCTTGTATACCATTCAATTACGTAACTCTCATTTAAGATTGATGAACATTACCTATATTAAATCCCCACTTATAACAAGTGTGTTATCTGATGCAACCCCCCTACTCTCCCTCGGGCTACGCAACCTCTCGGTCAAGGATATTTGATTCTGCGAGCCAAATCAACTCTTTGTAGCCCTGATGGTCTCACTTTGTAACTAAACACAGGTTCTTTCGACCTTTTAGTCCAGGTTCTATGACACCCGCAACCTCTCCCTTTGCATTGTTGAACTATCGTGTTTCAGGCGCTAACCCCTTTTCCATTAGCCCCTTCCTGGATGTGATATTGGGATATGACCTCACGTAAACACATGACTGCGGGATGACCAAAAGTGGTTGGGGATCAACCCGCTATCATCCCTGCAATTCACTACCAATCGCCACGCGTCCCTTTTGCAATACCATGGTTTCGAATTGCGGCCTGCTCTCAAATTTTTAAAGTCTGAGCACTTTCTATCCCCACAATTCAACGTGACTATTGAACTTATGATAACGGTGCTTCTTCTGGATTGATGTCTGAGATATACCTCCTTTTCTTCCTTCTCTCCAGATCACACTCTCCCATATCTTCACGATCTATCGACGTGTGTCCCTTTCAATCAATGGTTGTGATTTGCTTTGCAATTCGGGCTTCGAGAGTTTCAAACTCTCTGCCCATTCGTTTTCCCAGAATAATTTCACCTGGAATTAAGATCAGTCGACACTTATCCTCCTGCAGATCAATGGCTCCCAGCTATTTCTCTATTTGGGCTTCAGGAGTTTCAACTCTCAACTCTTGCTCCCTCCTAAATGGCTATCTTTTGGAGTGGATTTCTTCGAAATGGTAGATCTTCTACCATGCATCCTCCTCAAATCAACAGCCCTGGCCATCTTCGGGACTTAGGACTTTGGAAGTCTCAACTTATCCATGCTCTTTTTCTCCCAGAGTCCACGATCCTACGATGCGTGTCCTCCCGTAGATCGACGACTCCCACCTACTTCGGCTCTTTGGGCTTCAGGATTTTCAACACTCCACTTTCGCCTTCTCTTGGAGCTCACGATCTGTCAATGTGTTTCCTTCTCGATCTGACGGTCCATATTCACTTCGGCTCTTCGGGCTTCAGGGGTTTCAACCTCCTACGCACTCGTTCCTCCCAGAGTGCTTTCACCCGAAGGTAACAGATTTCAGCCACGCATCCCTCTGGATATGACGGTCCAGATTCACTTCGGGACTTTTGGGAAAATCCACTCTCATGTGTACACAAAGGGTTAAGGCCTATACACTTTACCTTGATCAGACGACTATCAATCCTCTACGCTCATATCCAACGGCTATTGTCGCTCCTCCTCCTGATCTTTCGAATTCCTCCGACTTAGAATATTTTGTGATTGTTCAAAGGCTTTGGCCTTTTCTCCTCTAATGAGTTCGGTCTCTTGGGTCTCCTCTGAACTAATGAAAGAGATATCCCTTTTTATCTTTGTCCCCTTAAGGATTTCGATCTACCGCGCACTCCTTGCGTTCCTAGGATCTCAACAAACTCAGATTGAAGGATTTCTTCGAAATAAATTTTTCCCGTCCTCCTTGTGCTTCTCTATTATGGTTCTTCGACACTTACTCACTCCTTGATTTTGTTCACTCCTTTCACTTTGTCTAAGTTCATTTTGTTCCTTCTAAACTCTTATGAGTCAATTCAAGACTCAATTGATGCACTCCTTGCATACGATATGCACACCTTGCATATGAGTTTCAGAAGAGGAACAATTTAAACTTATCCAGTTTCGTCACAAATCATATGACCAACTATAAACAACCATACTTAAACAAATCAAACTAAAACACTCACAGAATGTGTCATTAATACATTCAATCACACATCAAAATGAACATTGTCCAAGGAATTGGAACAATTTTTTTTGTCCCATTCATTCAAGAAATAAATTATATAATATTACAGTTCTTCACTACATCTTTCTTCTACTATACTACTTTTCTCTCACTAATACTCCTCTATCACTAATTTTACAATATTTTACAATACAACAACAAATCTATCTAAGGAGTGGCTCCTCGAGCTCTTCTACATCTTGTCTGCAACCTATCCTATCAGTTTTTAGTGGTTACCTACCTTGTCCTATTACAATAACTATCAGTTATTACCAAATAAGAGCTGACACTCTCTATCTGTAACTCCTTACAGTTGTATAAGACTTTACAAACAAGATATGTTAAAAAAATGTTGTTTCCAAAATATCTCAACAACTCACTCTATTTCTAAGTTAAATGTTGATTTGAAATTTTGTCATGTTGAGATGTCATATCTTTGCCTCCACGCTTGTGTTTTTTACTTTAAAAGCGATGCTTCTACATCATACTCCTCTGGATAAAATATTCATGGACTCCTATCCATGAGCTCCTGCATTGTTTTTCCATGCTTCAAAATATCAGGTTCAATGACCCAACTTGAGTCTTCCACCGGATGATCTTTCCACTTCACTAAGTATTCAGGATATGTCTTCCTCCTGGTCTTCTTTCCAACTCTTTGTTCTATTATTTTCTCCATCTGAGGTTTTTCTGTCCAATTAAAATACTTGTGTTTCTTCTTCACATTGTCCAGCATGGGTGTACATATACCACTGAAATTTCTAACAAAATTTCTATAAAAACTTGCTAACCCATGAAAACTTCTTACATCAAATATGCTTCCTGGAGACAGCCATTATTTGATTTCTCTCACCTTTTCTGGATCCATCTTCAATTCATTTGAAGAGATCACAAAACCCAAGTATATGATTTTTGTCTTCATAAAAGAGCTTTTCTTCACATTTATCATCATTTTTTCTTGTTNTCATCACATTCTAGATTTTGACTTCATGGTTATGTATATATTCCATATTGAGTGTTTAATGTTAGCTACAAAATTTCCATGGCTGGTAAACACCTAGTTTTCTTTTGAATGTTTCAAGTTTTAAATATTTCATGATTAATGATAATGGGGATTTTTCACTCTGGTTTTGTTCATATTATTAATAGAAGGTTGGTGTGAGCTGCAAAATATGTTTTAACCTTGTTATCATATTAGTTATTCATACAAGCTCATACTACCTTGTATACCATTCAATTACGTAACTCTCATTTAAGATTGATGAACATTACCTATATTAAATCCCCACTTATAACAAGTGTGTTATCTGATGCAACCCCCCTACTCTCCCTCGGGCTACGCAACCTCTCGGTCAAGGATATTTGATTCTGCGAGCCAAATCAACTCTTTGTAGCCCTGATGGTCTCACTTTGTAACTAAACACAGGTTCTTTCGACCTTTTAGTCCAGGTTCTATGACACCCGCAACCTCTCCCTTTGCATTGTTGAACTATCGTGTTTCAGGCGCTAACCCCTTTTCCATTAGCCCCTTCCTAGATGTGATCTTGGGATATGACCTCACGTAAACACATGATTGCGGGATGACCAAAAGTGGTTTGGGATCAACCCGCTTTCATCCCTGCAATTCACTACCAATCACCACGCGTCCCTTTTGCAATACCATGGTTTCGAATTGCGGCCTGCTCTCAAATTTTTAAAGTCTGAGCACTTTCTATCCCCACAATTCAATGTGACTGTTGATCTTATGATCACGGTGCTTCTTCTGGATTGACGTCTGATATATACCTCCTTTTCTTCCTTCTCTCCAGATCACACTCTCCCATATCTTCACGATCTATCGATGCGTGTCCCTTTCAATCAACGGTTGTGATTTGCTTTGCAATTCAGGCTTCGAGAGTTTCCAACTCTCTGCCCATTCGTTTTCCCAGAATAATTTCACCTAGAATTAAGATCAGTCGACGCTTATCCTCCTGCAGATCAACGGCTCCCAGCTATTTCTCTGTTTGGGCTTCAGGAGTTTCAACTCTCAACTCTTGCTCCCTCCTAAATGGCTATCTTTTGGAGTGACTTTCTTCGAAATGGTAGATCTTCTACCATGCATCCTCCTCAAATCAACAGCCCTGGCCCTCTTCGGGACTTAGGCCTTTGGAAGTCTCAACTTCTCCATGCTCTGTTTCTCCCAAATTCCACGATCCTACGATGCATGTCCTCCCGTAGATCGACGACTCCCACCTACTTCGACTCTTTGGGCTTCGAGATTTTCAACACTCCACCTTCACCTTCTCCTGGAGCTCACGATCTGTCAATGTGTTTCCCTCTCGATCTGACGGTCCATATTCACTTCGGCTCTTCGGGCTTCAGGGGTTTCAACCTCCTACGCACTCGTTCCTCCCAGAGTGCTTTCACCCGAATGTAACAGATTTCAGCCACGCATCCCTCTGGATATGACGGTCCAGATTCACTTCGGGACTTTTGGGAAAATCCACTCTCATGTGTACACAAAGGGTTAATGCCTATACACTTTACCTTGATCAGACGACTATCAATCCTCTACGCTTAGATCCAACGGCTATTATCGCTCTTCCTCCTGATCTTTCGAATTCCTCCGACTTAGAATATTTTGTGATTGTTCAAAGGCTTTGGCCTTTTATCCTCTAGCGAGTTTGGTCTCTTGGGTCTCCTCTACACTAATGAAAGAGATATCCCTTTTGATCTTTATCCCCTTAAGGATTTCGATCTACCGTGCACTCCTTGCGTTCCTGGGATCTCAACAAACTCAGATTGAAGGATTTCTTTGAAAGAAATTTTTCCCGCACTCCTTGTGCTTCTCTATTATGGTTCTTCGACACTTGGTCGCTCCTTGATTTTGTGCACTCCTTGCACTTGGTCTAAGTTCCTTTTGTTCCTTCTAAACTCTTCTGAGTCAATTCGAGACTCAGTCGATGCACTCCTTGCATACGATATGCACACCTTGCATATGAGTTTCAGAAGAGGAACAATTTAAACTTATCCAGTTTCGTCACAAATCATATGACCAACTCTAAACAACCATACATAAACAAATCAAACTAAAACACTCACAGAATGTGTCATTAATACATTCAATCACACATCAAAATGAACATTGTCCAAAGAATTGGAACAATTTTTTCTGTCCCATTCATTCAAGAAATAAATTATATAATATGACAGTTCTTCACTACATCTTTCTTCTACTATACTACTTTTCTCTCACTAATACTCCTCTATCACTAATTTTACAATACAACAACAAATCTATCTAAGGAGTGGCTCCTCGAGCTCTTCTACGTCTTGTCTGCAACCTATCCTATCAGTTTCTAGCGGTTACCTACCTTGTCCTATTACAATAACTATCAGTTATTACCAGATAAGAGCTGACACTCTCTATCTGTAACTCCTTACAGTTGTATAAGACTTTACAAACAAGATATGTTAAAAAAATGTTGTTTCCAAAATATCTCAACAACTCACTCTATTTCTAAGTTAAATGTTGATTTGAAATTTTGTCATGTTGAGATGTCATATCTTTGCCTCCACGCTTGTGTTTTTTACTTTAAAAGCGATGCTTCTACATCATACTCCTCTGGATAAAATATTCATGGACTCCTATCCATGAGCTCCTGCATTGTTTTTCCATGCTTCAAAATATCAGGTTCAATGACCCAACTTGAGTCTTCCACCGGATGATCTTTCCACTTCACTAAGTATTCAGGATATGTCTTCCTCCTGGTCTTCTTTCCAACTCTTTGTTCTATTATTTTCTCCATCTGAGGTTTTTCTGTCCAATTAAAATACTTGTGTTTCTTCTTCACATTGTCCAGCATGGGTGTACATATACCACTGAAATTTCTAACAAAATTTCTATAAAAACTTGCTAACCCATGAAAACTTCTTACATCAAATATGCTTCCTGGAGACAGCCATTATTTGATTTCTCTCACCTTTTCTGGATCCATCTTCAATTCATTTGAAGAGATCACAAAACCCAAGTATATGATTTTTGTCTTCATAAAAGAGCTTTTCTTCACATTTATCATCATTTTTTCTTGTTGCAACCTTCTCATCACTGATGTCAAATTTTTTAAGTGTTCTCCCTTTGTCTTATTGAATATTAGTATGTCATCCAGATACACTATGACAAATTTTCCTATGAAGTCTTTCAATACTTCATTCATTAATCTCATAAAAGTGCTTGGAGCATTTGTCAACCCAAATGGCATAACCAGTCATTCAAACAAACCTTCATTTGTCATGAATGTTGTCTTCCATTCATATCCCTCTCTCACTCATATTTGATGATACCCACTCTTCAAGTCTATCTTGGAAAAATAGCTTGCTCCACTCAAACAATCCATCAAATCACCCATCCTGGGTAAAGGGAATCTTTACCTAATGGTGATCTTATTGATGGCTCTGGAATCTGTACACATTCTCCATCCTCCATCCTTCTTTGGACTCAACATAGTTGGTACTACGCATGGGATTAGGCTTTCCCTGACTAAACCTTTATCCAACAACTCTTGGACTTGATTTTTGACTTCCTCATTCTCTCTAGGTGTCAACCTATAAGTTGCTTTGTTTGGTAAACTAGCTCCTAGAATAAGGTCAGTATGATGGCTTATACTTGTAATGGGTGGCAATGAGTGAGGTAATTCATCCACCACTATGTCAGCACATTTTTCTAACAGTTCTTGGATTTCTTCAGGTAAATCCTCCACAGAATTATTTGTAAGGATAATTTTAGGCTTCCTCACTATATAAAACTGCATCTCATGCTCCTTCTTGAACTCATTCAAGAGTTCCTTCCCACTCATGAGAAGTGTACTTGGAATAGCTTCCCTCTTTTTCTCTTTGTCTTCTATTAGCAACAACATATGTGTCCTACCATTATTTTCTAAGATATAAGTATTCTTCCTCCCATCATGAATAACTTCTCTATCAAATTTCCATGGTCTCCCCAATAAAATATGACAGACATCCATAGAAATTACATCACATAATATTTCATCCCTATAACCTCCTATTTTAAATTCAACTTGCCATTATTGACTTACCATTACTTGATGTCCTTTCTGCAACCATGATACCTTGTATGGGTGTAGATGTGCAGTTGTCTTTAGCTCCAGTTTCTCCACCATCTCTATGGATACTAGATTTTCAGTGGGCCCACTATCTATGATCACCTTTCAAACTATGTCCTTCGTCTTGTAAACAATTTTGAATAGAATTGTTCGTTGAATTGGTTCCTCTACCTCCTTCTCCGTATTAAGAAGAACTTTCCTCATCATGAGGTGCTTTCCTCCTTCTGTTGCTTCTACTTCCACATGCTTCATAAATGTGTGTTTCTCCTCCTCTAGTATCTTTCTTCTTCTCTGGGCATTCCCCAAGACATGTGCCTTGTCTTTCCACAGGCATAACATCTAACCTCACCTCCTCTGGCTCCTCCTCTTCCTCTAGGAAAACAGCTTCTTCCTCCATGTTGTCCTTCCTTGGAAATTCCACCTTTCTCAGGGTGACTATGATGTTTTCCAGCTTCATGCTTTGGTTTCTAGAACTTCTCTCTGTTGGTTCCCTACCTCTGCTTGAATTTCCTCCTCTGTTTTGTTGGCTTTATTTTCTAGCCAATTTCTCTTCAGCTTTCAAGGTTGCTTGATAAGCATCCTCAAATTTACTAACATACATCATGTTGATCTCCTCTTTTATTTCATATCTCAGTCCATTGATATACATGGTTGTTTTTTCATCATGATTCTCTTTCTGTCCAGCCCTGATGTTCAGTCTGTAAAATTCCTCAGTGTATTCCTTCACTGATAAGATTTTTTGTCTCGGGTTCTGCAATCTTCTGAACAGATTGATTTGATAGTCCTTTAGGATAATTTTTTCTTTTAGCTTGGCTACCATCCTATCCCAGCTTTTAATTTTATGCTTTCCCTTGTATCTGTGATCGGCTTGCAATTCGCCCCACCATAGTGTTGCATGACCCTTCAGTCTTTTCATTGCATGTGTCTCCATCTTCTCTTCTTTGATATCTTCATAATCGAAGTACTTTTCCATAGCATGTACCCAATCCAACAATTCTTCAACTTCCAAATTTCCTTCATACATTGCTACCTCTATTTTTGCTCTGGCCCCTATTCTTGAAACAACTTTCAATAAGCGATCTTTTGCAGCATCTTCTGTTACATCTTCTTTGACCTTTATCTCTTCTCTTTCAGCTTCATTGATATCTTCAGTGTCCTGTTCTCTCCTCTGCGTTGTTTCCATGGCGTCTAGTCTCATTTTGAGTTGCCTCATTTCTTCTAACATTTATGGATTCGCTCTACGTCTTATAGGTGGCATGATTCCACTGCCTCACCTTCAGAGTCTATAAACATAATCAAATCTTGATACCACAAATGATATCAATTTATCTCCTTTCTCCTTTGTTTGTTGTCTGCAAACAAATTCAATAGATTTTATACCACCTAATGCAACCCCCCTACTCTCCCTCGGGCTACGTGACCTCC
>JZKD02S0543800.1:0-16505 GCA_000966675.3 Picea glauca
GATCCAGACAAAAATGGTTAAACGCTAACTCAAGGGCCTTTGTTATAATTGTGATGAAAAATATTTTAATGGGAAAAAGTGTAAGGAACAAAGTATTTTTATGGCCATCTCTGAGTATGTTTCTAAAAACTAATTTGAGGCTCCCCCTGTGGCCAAGTCACCTAAACCCAATGTCCTTACTCCACCCGCGGACCACCGAGAAGTCAAAACGATCATTTCCCTAAATGCTTGCACTTGCTTCTATGTTTGCCAAACCATCAAGCTAATTGGTTACATTAAGCATCGAAAGGTCATCATCCTCGTTGATAGTGGAAACACCCATAATTTCATTCATCATCGCATTTCCCAAGAAACTAATTTCTATATCTGTGTAGTCAACAACTTTCAAAACATGATTGTCAATATGTCTCCAAATTGGTCAGTACAACATGAAATCTCATAGGTTTTCTATCGACATGGGTGATTGTGACATTGTGTTGGGTGTCGAATGGTTAAGGACTCTTATCTCCATTCTCATGGATTTTAAGGAATTAACCATGCAATTCAACCAAGAGGGCCAACTGTATAAGTTCCAAGGAATCACAATAGGTTCCCCTAATATCATCAGTTCCCATCGCATGGAAAAGATCCTAAAAAAAGGTCATTTTGAAATTATTGTACAACTCCATTCCATTCAAGCCACTGAGACACCCTCTATGCATCCTGACCTCCAATCCATACTCTCCAAACATCAATCTATTTTTTCCACTCCCCAAGGAATTCCCCCTTCCCATGTTATTCATGATCATTCCATTCCCCTCATACCTCACAACCTTCCTCCAAATGTTCATCCCTATTGTCATCCCTTTGCCCAGAAAAATGAAATTGAGAAAATTGTTCAAGAATTGCTCGTCGCGGGTGTTATTCTTCCTATTACTATCTCCTATTCTTATCCTATGGTCATGGTACTTAGGAAATATGGATCACGACTCATGTGTCCCGACTTTTTCTCGCTGAACAAACTCACCATAAAAGATAGATTTCTCATTCTTGTCATTAATACATCTCTTGGATGAATTAAGTGGTACCCAATTCTTAATTAAACGCAATCTTCGTTTTGGATACCACCATATATATATGAAAGAGGCATACATTCCTAAGAATGCATTTCATACTCATGAGGGCTACTATGAATTCTTGGTCATGAACTTTGGCTTGTGTAATGCTCCCTCCACTTTCCAAAGCCTCATGAATCATGTCTTTCATCCTTTTCTCCATTATTTTGTATTATTTTTCTTTGATGATATTATCATCTATAGTAAAACATGTTCAACCTATATTTCTCACGTGGATCAAGTTATTCATCTACTCTCTCAGCACCAACATTTCCTCAAACAATCTATATGTGCTTTTGGAGCCTTGGAAGTCAAGTACTTGGGTCATGTTTTTGGAAAGGATGGTGTCAGGGTGGATTATAATAAGATTGAAGATATGGAGGATTGGCCGCACCCCAAGAATCTTAAAATATTGTGTGTTTTTATGGGTTTAACATGCTATTATCTCAAGTTTGTTAAGAATTATGGAAAATTTGCAGTGCTTCTCACTACTCTCCTTAAAAATAATTCTTTCACTTGGACTCAATCAACTGATCATTCCTTCCAAGACTTGAATGAGGCTATGTGCACCACTCCTATCCTCACCCTTCCCGACTTCACAAATACCTTTTTATGAGAATGTGATGCTTCAGGGAGAGAAATTGAAGCAGTACTTATGCAATATGGTCGACCTTTGGCCTTTACCAACAAACAATTGTCGAAGCAAAATTTGGGCCAATCAATCTATGAAAATGAAATGTTGGCTATTTTTCATGCAGTGAATCTCTAACGCCCTTATTTATTGGGTCAATGCTTCCAAATTAAGACAAATAATCAGAGCCTCAAGTGTTTTCTGGAGCAACGCCATTCATCCTCGGAGCAACAAAAATAAGTGACTAAGATATTTGGATATGATTGTGAGATCATTTACAAGAAAATAAAAGACAATCTGGTTGTTGAATCTCTTTCAAGAAAATATAAAGATGAAGGATCCCTCTTTTCCCTCTCCTTCTTTGTACCATATCGGCTCCAATTTGTTCAACAAGAATCGCTACAAGATCCCAAAATTTTGCATCTGATCCAATAATTGCAAGCCAATTCTCTGGATTCCCAAGAGTACTCTTGGAAAAATTATGATATTCTCTACAAAGGTCATTTGTATTTAAGTAAACAGTTACAACTTAAATCAACGGTTCTTTCTAAGATTCATGCTACACCCACAGTTGGGCACTCAGGGTTTACCAAAACTTATGATAGGTTCAAAAGTTCATTTTTTTGGGATGGTATGAAATAGTACGTTCGCACTTTTTTGGAGGACTTTGATGTCTATCAATGCAGGAAGGGAGAAACAGTCAAATCCCCGGGAACACTACAACTACTTCCGATTCCACCCGCTATTTGGAGGGATATCTATATGGATTTCATTGTTGGATTACCTAAATCGGGCAATAAATCATTCATCATGGTGGCATTTGATCCTATTTCCAAGTATGCTCATTTATGTGCTCTTCAACACCCATTTACCACCTCCACTATGGCTCAAGGTTTCATGGATCATATCTTAAAGTTTCATGGCATGCATCATTCTATTGCTTCTGACTGAGATCCCACTTTCACTAGTAATTTTTGGCAAGAATTGTTTAGGCTATAGGGAACCCAATTGCATCTCAACACAACCTATCATCCTCATACCGATGGCCAAACTGATGTTTTCAACAAGTGTTTGGAAACATATTTGAGGTGTTTACCATCTGAGAGTCAAAATCAGTGGGCTCAATGTTTACCACTAGTTGAATGGTGGTACAACACCTCTTACCATACAACTACTCGCATGACTCCCTTTGAAGTAGTATATGGACAAAAGCCACCTTCAATTATCTCATACATGTCAAGTGTCTCAAAGGTTCAAGCAGTTGATCAAACTCTTACATTTTGAGAGGCTATTCTTCATTTCCTTAAAGAAAATTTGGCAATGGCTCATAATCGCATGAAGAAACAAGTAGATAAAAGTCATTCTGAACATCAATTTGTTTAAGGGGACCAAGTGTTTCTTCGATTACAACCTTATAAGAAGAATTCACTCATGGATGAACATTGTCAGAAACTTGCGCCTAAATTTTATGGTCCTTATATAGTTCTCAAGTGTGTGGGACTAGTCTCCTACCAATTAGCTTTGCCAAGTCATTCTAAGATCCATCATGTTTTTCATGTCTCATGCTTAAAGAAGGTGATTGGAACTAAGTTCCAAACACAACCCAGTCTCTCTAATTTAGATGAGGAATTCTCCATCTGGTTTCAGCCACAAGAAGTCTTGCACCAGCGTGAGTATCGTTTCCATTATCACACCATCAAGGAAGTGTTAGTATGGTGGAAAGATGCAACTCTAGAAGATGCCACCTAGGAGCCAACTACCATTCTAGAAAAATTTCTTCATCGCAAGCCTCTAGGACAATACTATTTTCAAGGGGGAGGGCATGTTAGGGACCTAACCTCCCTAACCCCTCATGTAGGTAGAATAATATATTTTCCATTTAATAAAGGCCAATATTAATAAGGCCTAGTAATAAAGAAGAATAAGTCAAATGTAAGAAGACCTAATAGAAGCTTCTGCTTCTATAAGATCTTCCTCTAGATTATTCTTGTGGTAGAAATATTTTGTATAAATAGGATTTGAGGGCATGAGAAGTTATTTATTGATAATTATTGTAATAGAGAATTTCTCTTCTGGAGGTTTCCCCCTCGAAGAGACATCTGAACATTGTTTCCTATCAATAAAGGTATTATTTTGGTGTTGTGGTTTCATCTATTATGTTTTTTTGTTGTTCTTCTCTGTAGTATTTCTTTTTTCTGTTGTTATTATAATAGATATTGTACCTAACAATATTACATGTTCATGGATGTATTCATAAAGAAAAGGTCATTATTTCTATTCACCCTAGTTGCCAACATAATTTCATCAATGTTCACTTGGATAAAAAATTGCAAGCTCCTGTAAAACATATCCAAAGAACACAAGTTGAGGGTGAGATTTTTCAAATTTTTAAATATTTGAAGCTCTCCATGGATACATATGTTTTTAATTTTAATTTTGAATTTATATATATGCATGATGTGGATGAACATATTCTTGGATATTGTTGAATCGAAACAATTGGTACATTTAATATTAATGTGGATTTTTTTTTTTTATGAAACTTTTGTACAAAAAATATAAAATCATAATGCAAGATATGTCTATTAGTAATCTAGCAAGGCCCATGGGTGCACCTAAAGAATCGCTCGAGGGGAAAATAATTGCAGAGTTAGAGCTTGAACTAAAAGCAGAGCCTACAAAATCATATGAATAAAATCCCCAGGAAGGGTATAAAAAGGAATCCAAGGAGATAAAAGACTCAAATTAACACCATAAGGATGATGTATATTGCCACCCACACCACTTTTAAAAATAATAGTAATCAAGGAAAGGGAATGGGAATCAACAATATTATTATGGACCAACGTGGAATCATAAAGTAAATCAATTATAGGTTCATCGAGGAATAACAACAATGCATGAAGATATCATATTAGTATAGAAAAGAGAAATCATAATCCATATCATAATGGAAAGGAAGTAGTTGGACCCCATGTTCACATTTCACTAGGATGGATGGATGCTTGTGCTTGGTACCAACTAGCTACATTGCTTAGTCGATCATATTGTATGGCTTCTTCCCATGTTTTGACGATGAAGCATGCGAAGGGGGATGGGATTTAGTGTACTTAGGGGGGTAATATGGGGTACCTAGAGAGGTACCCAAAGGGAATAAAAATGGATAGGTGCCTATGTTTTGTTATGTATGGAGGTCATTTATAGTAAATAAGGCTCATGTAGTAGTGTAGAAGTAGTAAATGTAAGAAGGCTTACTAGAAGGTTCTACCTACTAGAAATTTCCTTCTAGAATGTTCCTAGGAGGTAGACGACACTATGTAAATAAGTATAAACAATGCACCACAATGTTGTGAAGTATATTGTAATTCTAGAAAGATTTTATTGACGTGTGGTTTCCTTCCTTAAAGAATAATTAACGGTGTCACCCTACCTTAAGGGTTTTATCTACAATGATTTTGTTAATTATTTCATGTATATAATGTAGATCTGTTACAAAACAATACATAGCCACCTATCTATTATTATTCTCCTTGGGTACCTCACTAGGTACCCCATATTACCCCCATAGGTACACTACATACACTTGTCTATCTTCCACTACTATTTATTGAAACACTATTTGGAGGTGATTTTAAATCATAACTATAATATATATTAATGTTTACCTCGATTTTATCAATATGCAAGGGGTGTTGTGACTATTCTAGGATTGATCCATTATCCTTAGGTTGTATCATGCCTACTACTCACCCTTCTTCTAAATCAAATAGTTGGAATGCATTGTCAAGTGCCTCTTCCTCTTGTGGCTTGACAATTGTGATCTTCTCTCTAATCTAATCTATATTCCCTTTGGATGCAACTTCTCGGTGGACCATCCATGAACCATTTAACTAAACATGATTTCCTACTTTATTCACTATTTTTTTTGGCTCCTTTGACGCTTTAGACATTACTGCACTATACAGTATTCTCTTTTGTTTCTCATCTACTAAAAATCATTGTTCTTTCATCTCCTTTTTGCAACCACTTGAACTCATTAAGATGTTCTTTAGTACTTCCTTCTCTCTCCATCATTATTTTCAGTCCTTCCTCTCTTTAATTAACCTCTTGAGTCCTTTATTTTATTCAACCACCACTTCTTAGTTATCACATCTCAGTTCAAATATTTCTCTATTCTCTCTACAACTTGTGATTCCTCCATGGTACCTTCCTCCTAAGAAGTTATTCAATTTCACCAACTCCATCCCATGTCACCCTTGACAAAACATGTTTACACTACCATGGACAATTGGTTAAAGGGAATATAAGCCTCTTATACAAAAATAGATTTACCCAAGTTGTGATTTCCTTTACCATCCTTCCATGAGCTCCCTTCTTGAATTTTTTCTCTATTATTGAGAAAGACTGGTTCAACCCCATTGTGAACCCAATAATGTAGCCTTCTATTGTGGTTCTAATCCAAAAATCAATAGACTTCACAACTTTATGATTAAATATTTTCAATCCAACTATATTCTAGATGTTCCACTCAATTTCTCTTCTCGTCTTCTAGGTAGGTTATGGATGTCCTGCTAATATCTTCAACCGTTAAAAAATTACTACTAGTAAATCTACCCAAAATGCTTCATAAATTTTGTCGTTTTCAATCATCTAGTAGGATGGACACCTTGTAATTCATTTCTTCTCAAAGAGATCAATCTACTTAAACCACCAGTCTTCCACATATCTTTGCTCAACTTGTGAATCATATTAATAGAACACCATACATGTTATCAAGGGTCCTAGCAACATAATGCTTTGTTGGCTCAAATTTAAACTAAGGTTTTCATTGGTGTCTAAAAAATAAGGTTTTTTGTAGTTTAAGCGTTTTAATTTTCAATCGTAATGAAGGGAAAGGTCTCACCATAATCCATATGTTGATACTAAAGCTTGTAAGGCTCACACATTATGACTATCATGACTAACACCCAATCCATTACCCATAATTTCACATTAAATATTATGCAAGTGTTAAAAGATAAATCCACAACCATTATCTATGTATTCAATGATAAAATACCATCACAACCATACCATCATTGTACTTAAGAGCACAACATAGATTCAAGAAAATTATGGTCACTCAACATTATAGACAATAAATAATAGTAAAAGAAATCATTTCCATACAAGATAAAGACAACGAAACTTTTAAATGGTGGTCTCATTCAATTAATATCCAATATAAACCAATACATCTTCCATATATGGTCTTCAAACTTTATACTATGAAAAAACATAATACATCAAAGGATATAAAGCTCGAAACGACCCAAAACCCATTACAATGGTCACAACACCCATAACAACAACAACAACAACAATGACCAACCATTTTATAGGCCTAGGAATTTACATTTATGATACTGCACCTAAAGGAGGGAAGGTACATTCAAAATTCATAGCACCATTAGCCTACTTTCAGTCCTCGCTTGATGAACCAACTATTATCTACTTCTACTCCAGCGATATGTCTTCATCCTTTCACCACTCCAATCATCAATCACCTAGAATATTACTTTATATCTTAGTTATAATCTCCCTTTATTTCAAATGCTCCTTAATGTCACTAATAGTATTTTCTCTATGTGGTGCAACTCCCGTATGTTTATTTTGTTGGATCTATGCCACCTTGTCCCTTCCTACCATTTCAATATATCCATATTCAAAATCAAAACAGGGGGCCCAACAACAACTTAACTATTTTTTATTGATTTTAGGGTGAATATATAACATAGACACATGATTGAAATAACACAACTATCAAGGTATTTCTTGTAACCATTCAAGAAACATTCCCATAATATAAATACAAAATTGGTTTGAGAGTATATGAGGTGTTGGTGTTTTGTCACCAACATATACCAAAAGGTACATACTTAAAGGTTGTGAAAATTAAGTACCAGATAATATGAAATGAACTTAAGAAGAAAAAATATTCCTTATTACATATCAAGCAAAAGAAATAAATTGAATTAGCATATGAATTCCCATGGTTTCAATACACAAGATATAATAAAGAATATGAGTTAAATTTATAAATGAGGGAAACACGAAACTCATAACGTAACACCTTGAAGTAGTTGATGAAGTAGGATGGGCTCTAAAACCACTTCAAGGGAGGGTCTTTTTCCTCTTTATATGTTCCACTCCAATATTTTGATGGTGGTGATGATTTTCCTTGATGGTAGAAAGAAGAAACTAAGTGTTAGGTGATTTATATGTACTAAAAAAGACACTAAACTACCCTCAATTAAATTTTCAACCCAGGGTAAGTAAACTTAGAGTTGTAGCAAAATATATGCCAAAGGTAAAAGTTTGGTAGGAGTATAATCTAACTAATGAAAGCATCTATCTACGGCTAATCTACTCAACCAAAACTATATAATTAGCAAACCCTACTAAACGAATTGAAACTATTTAACCTAAGTATTTTTGGGCCAAGGATTGATGGATGGTTCTAAGAAAAGAAAGTGAAAACCCTACTTTAAAGCAACTAGTTCATGACAATAAGCAAAAGAAACTACCTAAGCATATCAATAAGCAAATGACAAAACCAAACTATCTTAACTTGCCAACCTACATTCAATGAGAAACTACCCTATGAAAGCAAATAAATGAACAAGTAAGCAAAGACACCTATCTAACCTATAAATCAAATAGACAAGTAAGCAAAGACACCTAACTAACCTACTAAAGAAAAAGAACAAGTAATAAAAGACAACTATCTATCCTACTAAAGAAAATAGACAAGTAAGCAAAGACTTCTCATTAAACAACTATCTAGCCTAAGAGGCAAGTGGACTAAATGCTTGATGCAAAACTATTTCTAATGCATGAGATGAAATTCACTTTATTGAACGCAAGAAGGACTACCAACTAAATGCCTAATTTATGATAAACAAAACTGCTCTTAAATCTATTGAAGCAAAAGACTAACTACCCTACAACGACAATAAAACTATATTCTAACCTATGAAAGCAATAAACTATCCTTAATCTATGAAACACTCAAATATAATGTTGGTGGTTGTGTGAATGCCTTCGGTGGTGACGGATGATATCTCGATGGAACTTGACAACAAAGGACAACTCCAATGGTATAAGATCAACACTAATCTCAATGGTGAAATGGAAGGTATGGATTAAACAATCCAACGAGAATTTAGCCATGACAAAGATAATGTTAAATACCCCACATATTCATGTATAAACCATTAACATCATAATGAGATCATCATTCTTCTTCTAGGTTACATAATCAAAATTCATACCTAACTCAATCATTTAACCAAGAAATATAACTGCAATTAAATTCTGGAAAAGGAAATTACATAAATTAAGCCATGTTATGTCTAGGCTAATAATTCAAACTACAATTAAAACAATGCTTTAAAAACAGAGACTAAAACATGATATAAAAAGTAATTGAGAAATCTACATTAATTTAGACGAGATCTATATAAACTAAGATAAGCAAGCTATGATTAAAACTAGAACTTATTCTATTCATCCATCCAAATCCTTGTCAAAGGAAACCCAAATAAAAATCTATTTTATTCTAAAACTCTGTTGTTAACTTGATTATAAAACCATAACTCGAAGCATAGTTTAACATCTAAATGCACATGAGGTTAATATAGAGACTTGGGGTTAGTATGGAGTCTTGCAATCCCTTTTATAATCTATAAAATCAACACATGCTAACACATGTCATCATCTAACATGAAAAAGAGAAGCAAAACAGTAAGCTACAACAAACTAATTAATTAAAGAGAAATATGCATATACAGGAAATAAGAAAGAGCAATTTAAATTAAGAGACGCATGAATAAACATAAGAACAATCACTAGACTACTGGTGGGCCCCCCAACAAGTCGTGGGTACCTCCTACAAGAACACCACGAACTTCAACAGGCCGAGTTCCTCATGAAAACTAAAAACGCAGTTCTGGCACAATTCTGGCAATGTAAAACTCAAAACATAGAAAAATCATTTTTCTGGAAATTCTAATGCTTATGCTACTTGGTTAACAGTCTGACAACCATCCTATTAGTATTTATAATCTTACAACCCAATTGGTCGACCACAAGAGGGTCGAACCACTTCTAATTTCGGAAAAATACAATAAATGAGGCTCTAACTGACAAAATAGAGCAAGCCAATAATCGCCTTCTTTGGACAATTGAAACTGAGTTGCCTGGAGCTTAGTAGCTAGAGGGGGTGATCATGAATAAAACCCATGTGCCCGATATGTCCATCACTAGCCGCCAATGCCATAATCGCCAACTCGCCTTGCATTTTTGTGCAATATTGGGTGCTAGAACAAGTGTCGGATCGGGTACCAGAACGAGTGTTGGAACGAGTGCCAGATCAAGTGTCGAACTGGAAACATGGTGCATTTTTCCCTGTAACAGCAGAAAAAGACGAATTAACTCTTATAAATCATAGAACATGATGAATTAAACTTGATTTAATCATTAAACATGAATTACACATACCTTATGCCAATCATACCATTTTATCATCAAATTCTTCAAAAAGATCCTTCAAAAGATGAAAAACACATATATACATATGGCAAAAGTGTATAATAGTTGTCATGAAAATGATCATATCTTGGGCCCAACATTACCCCCACACCTACGAATTTGTACGTCCCACTGCAAACAAAAATAAGTTACCCCTCATGACTAGGCTTGCTGAGGAGGATTGGCTTTGGAAGCTTCTCCTTCTTGCTATGTGGACTTAGCCTTGTGCCTCTTGTGCTACTTCAATTGTGCTCTGAGGTTGTGGTTATTTTTAGTCATTTCATCAACCAACCGTTGAACGGAGTTGACCTTTGATTGAAGGACTGCATTGTCATGATGAAGGTGTACATCTATTATCTTCCTCTCTTCCAACTATTGGAGAAGCTGATGGTTTTCTTTTTGTATTTTCTTAATGGTTGGGACAGAATCGTGGATTTCTGTGGAAGGCTTAGATCCTTTGAGGGATGTGGACAATTTATCAGTTTTAGGATCTAGAGTGGGCATAGGTGAAGTATTAGTGATGGGAGATCGGAAAGGTGAGGTAGGTTTTGATTTTTTTTTCCTTAGTGGCTCTAATCCATCTGCAGAGGCTTCTCTAGGTTTCTTATGAGGGCTCTCAAGGTCGGAGGACACTTGGATGGGATCTGAAGTAGGTGGAGGTTTTGCATAAGGCTTGGTTCTTGTGCTTCGGGTACTCTTCTGAAAGGGTTCCTTACCAAATCGGTTGGCTCCCCTCTTGTTTGTGGGAATGATGGGAAAGTCTTGCTTCATTACCTCTTGGAGTTTCTTAGGTGTAGGACCAAGAGAAAGTGAAGGCATTAGGGGGTCAACAATAGGCTTATTTTGGTCTTTGTTCTTAGTCTTTTTCCCCGATGAAGAAGTAGGAATGTCAACAAGCTTTTGGTATTGTTAAGGAAAAGAGAGGGTTTCTGCAATGGAGTTTGGAGTTCTTGGAGAGTGAGGCTTGGATGGAGAGATGTTTTTTAGGCTAAGTGGATTTCTTTCGGTCTTAAATGTCAAGTGGGGGTTTGAAAATTGGTAGATAAAGGCATCCCAACTTTTCCCTTGCTTCTCTAACTCGGCTAGAACAAGGATCTTGATCAAGCCATGGTGAAAGAGACTGTTATGGGGTTAGTCACATTCTTCCTCACTTGAGAGGACATCTTCTCCAAGATTTTGAGAAAATAAAAGGGAAAGTTCAAGGGTTTGTTGAACAAAAAATGAGCCAACAATCTAAAATGGCAAGCTTTGAAGGTGGAGTATCTACCTTCACATGTAATTAACCTTGTGATGACGATGAGGGGGTTAACCAATTATGGCTTTATCCACTCCTTAGCACACCCTTTGGCTCCTGAAATTCTCTCGAATTCGATCTTGAACACCCTGTTGTAACTTGAGCGCGACAATTGATGGTTTTTGAACCATCTATATCCTATTCTTGGGAGCTTTGTTGCAGCAAAAATGGACACTTCTGTGACTTCAAAGATAAGAGACCCTACATGTGTTGTTTTACCATAAAAACCAACTATGAATTGCATAGAGAGGTTTTCATCATGGCCCTGAAAACTAGACAAAAATGGCCCCCAGCCAGCACGCAGAAACACTTCTCTGCACTGTGCGAATTCTGGAATGGCAAACAAATATGCATAGGAGGAGGGTTTGTATCTCTTGGGCATTGTGAAAGAGGTTGAATTCACCAATCAAGGGTGAAATCGAGATAAGCAGTGGCACGGATTTAGCATAGGCTGAATGTGTTTTAAACAAAGGACGAGATGATAGAGGTTGGGTGCGATTTCTTAATGCAGAGGAGTGAAAATGGCAAGGGAAAATGAGATAATAGAGTGCCCAGCTTGATTTTGGATGCTCTTATGGTGGAGTACGTTGCCCACATGTGTGCGCGAGCTACCATGTGTGGGAAATTCGAATTTGATGGCAAGCCTTCGAGCAATGTATTGGTGCATGATTAGATCAATGTCCAAGTCTTTTTACTTGAACATTTGATCATAACCATATGAAGCATCTTTTAATCAATGCCTGCAACCAATGTAATTGAATATAATTGAATTCTGGTTACCTAGAATCTAGGACAATTACTAGTATTCAATTCAATGGCATTTCATTCGACACTTCAAATGGCATATCATCTGGCACCTCATACGGTACTTCATCCGGTACCCCTGTGTTAAGTGCATTTTCGCCTCTTATAATGGATAGCCTGCAATTTTTGAAGTGTTTTTGACAACCATAGTGGTTAATGAGTAGAGGCAGAGTGCTCCATGATCACTCATTCTTCTCGCATATGACATATAGTGTCAAAACCTATAATGAACAAGTTATAGCAAGCATAAAACACGTGTTGTCAAACCTACAGTATGCAACTTGTAATGGAAGATAACCAATAAAGAGTGGCCTGTTAAATAACCAATAAAGAGTGGTATGTTAAGCACGAGGTCAGTAATTTATAGCACATGGGAGTTAAGCATTTAAAAACAACCATGACTATCAATGTAATAACCTGTATCCTGACAATAATACGAAAATTCTTGCAAAGACTCATTTCTCTAGGCAATGCTCATTTGTCAACTCATGAACCCCTCCCCCACACCTAAGTATTGTGACACCTCACAATCAAAAGTATAGGAAACTAGTCAGTATCACCCAATAGCCAAAGATTTATAGTATGTCAAGTGTAAAGATGAAATTTCACAGATTGGTCTGACAAGACAGTTAGGAGATGGCCCCACCTATAGGATAAGTGATCCTATATATAGATAAGAAGAGGTAGGCAAGAGAGTTTCAAGATAGTCTTAAAGTTATTTCCCAATGGAAAGTGTATGGAGTTCATTAACCTTAGCTTAACCACACATAATTCATGTCATCTTTGTCTGCAAGTAATGCCGTACATCAAGACAAGTTTAGATTTATTATTTATTTTTGTCGGATTACCGTCCTCGCTAGGTAGAATGGCCCACTGCCAGCAAGCCTGTTTAGTACTTCGACAGGTTTACCTAGTCATACCACAGGCCGGTACCCGCTGCCAGTAGACCTATTCAGTATCCCGGTGAGTTAGCCTCTTAAACCCTCATAGACTGGCGCTCCATCTTTTAATATTTTTAATCTAAGATTGCTTATGCAAGAAGATGGGGGGACAACTCTGAAAATGACTTTTTTTTTAATTAATTGGGATTGTATTTATGTTAGAGGATGAATTTCCATTATAGTGTTTTAGTGGTTGTCCTGATGTAAGGGGTACTTAAGCGGGCGTGGCCTATCTAAATATATGATATAATCAATCTATTTAGTGTGTAGTGGATGGTACCATTGAGAAAGAACAAAAAGGTATCTCTAGGCTCAACTTACTTTCTTCCTTTGTAGTTANACCATTTAACTAAACATGATTTCCTACTTTATTCACTATTTTTTTTGGCTCCTTTGACGCTTTAGACATTACTGCACTATACAGTATTCTCTTTTGTTTCTCATCTACTAAAAATCATTGTTCTTTCATCTCCTTTTTGCAACCACTTGAACTCATTAAGATGTTCTTTAGTACTTCCTTCTCTCTCCATCATTATTTTCAGTCCTTCCTCTCTTTAATTAACCTCTTGAGTCCTTTATTTTATTCAACCACCACTTCTTAGTTATCACATCTCAGTTCAAATATTTCTCTATTCTCTCTACAACTTGTGATTCCTCCATGGTACCTTCCTCCTAAGAAGTTATTCAATTTCACCAACTCCATCCCATGTCACCCTTGACAAAACATGTTTACACTACCATGGACAATTGGTTAAAGGGAATATAAGCCTCTTATACAAAAATAGATTTACCCAAGTTGTGATTTCCTTTACCATCCTTCCATGAGCTCCCTTCTTGAATTTTTTCTCTATTATTGAGAAAGACTGGTTCAACCCCATTGTGAACCCAATAATGTAGCCTTCTATTGTGGTTCTAATCCAAAAATCAATAGACTTCACAACTTTATGATTAAATATTTTCAATCCAACTATATTCTAGATGTTCCACTCAATTTCTCTTCTCGTCTTCTAGGTAGGTTATGGATGTCCTGCTAATATCTTCAACCGTTAAAAAATTACTACTAGTAAATCTACCCAAAATGCTTCATAAATTTTGTCGTTTTCAATCATCTAGTAGGATGGACACCTTGTAATTCATTTCTTCTCAAAGAGATCAATCTACTTAAACCACCAGTCTTCCACATATCTTTGCTCAACTTGTGAATCATATTAATAGAACACCATACATGTTATCAAGGGTCCTAGCAACATAATGCTTTGTTGGCTCAAATTTAAACTAAGGTTTTCATTGGTGTCTAAAAAATAAGGTTTTTTGTAGTTTAAGCGTTTTAATTTTCAATCGTAATGAAGGGAAAGGTCTCACCATAATCCATATGTTGATACTAAAGCTTGTAAGGCTCACACATTATGACTATCATGACTAACACCCAATCCATTACCCATAATTTCACATTAAATATTATGCAAGTGTTAAAAGATAAATCCACAACCATTATCTATGTATTCAATGATAAAATACCATCACAACCATACCATCATTGTACTTAAGAGCACAACATAGATTCAAGAAAATTATGGTCACTCAACATTATAGACAATAAATAATAGTAAAAGAAATCATTTCCATACAAGATAAAGACAACGAAACTTTTAAATGGTGGTCTCATTCAATTAATATCCAATATAAACCAATACATCTTCCATATATGGTCTTCAAACTTTATACTATGAAAAAACATAATACATCAAAGGATATAAAGCTCGAAACGACCCAAAACCCATTACAATGGTCACAACACCCATAACAACAACAACAACAACAATGACCAACCATTTTATAGGCCTAGGAATTTACATTTATGATACTGCACCTAAAGGAGGGAAGGTACATTCAAAATTCATAGCACCATTAGCCTACTTTCAGTCCTCGCTTGATGAACCAACTATTATCTACTTCTACTCCAGCGATATGTCTTCATCCTTTCACCACTCCAATCATCAATCACCTAGAATATTACTTTATATCTTAGTTATAATCTCCCTTTATTTCAAATGCTCCTTAATGTCACTAATAGTATTTTCTCTATGTGGTGCAACTCCCGTATGTTTATTTTGTTGGATCTATGCCACCTTGTCCCTTCCTACCATTTCAATATATCCATATTCAAAATCAAAACAGGGGGCCCAACAACAACTTAACTATTTTTTATTGATTTTAGGGTGAATATATAACATAGACACATGATTGAAATAACACAACTATCAAGGTATTTCTTGTAACCATTCAAGAAACATTCCCATAATATAAATACAAAATTGGTTTGAGAGTATATGAGGTGTTGGTGTTTTGTCACCAACATATACCAAAAGGTACATACTTAAAGGTTGTGAAAATTAAGTACCAGATAATATGAAATGAACTTAAGAAGAAAAAATATTCCTTATTACATATCAAGCAAAAGAAATAAATTGAATTAGCATATGAATTCCCATGGTTTGAATACACAAGATATAATAAAGAATATGAGTTAAATTTATAAACGAGGGAAACACGAAACTCATAACGTAACACCTTGAAGTAGTTGATAAAGTAGGATGGGCTCTAAAACCACTTCAAGGGAGGGTCTTTTGCCTCTTTATATGTTCCACTCCAATATTTTGATGGTGGTGATGAATTTCCTTGATGGTAGAAAGAAGAAACTAAGTGTTAGGTGATTTATATGTACTAAAAAAGACACTAAACTACCCTCAATTAAATTTTCAACCCGGGCTAAGTAAACTTAGAGTTGTAGCAAAATATATGCCAAAGGTAAAAGGTTGGTAGGAGTATAATCTAACTAATGAAAACAACTATCTATGGCTAATCTACTCAAACAAAACTATCTAATGAGCAAACCCTCCTAAACAAATTGAAACTATTTAACCTAAGTATTTTTGGGCCAAGGATTGATGGATGGTTCTAAGAAAAGAAAGTGAAAACCCTACTTTAAAGCAACTAGTTCATGACAATAAGAAAAAGCAACTAAATAAGCATATCAATAAGCAAATGACAAAAGCAAACTATCTTAACTTGCCAACCTACATTCAATGAGAAACTACCCTATGAAAGAAAATAAATGAACAAGTAAGCAAAGACACCTATCTAACCTATAAAGAAAATAGACAAGTAAG
>JZKD02S0543888.1:12673-33385 GCA_000966675.3 Picea glauca
GAAAATTTAGGTTGTTAATTCTTATGTGTGATAATTGTATTGTACATTTTAATGATAATTGAAGTGTCTCTTTAATGAATATATCTTCTTTCCTTTGGTATATATTACCAACTTATCATAAATGTCCAGTATTCATACAAATCAGAATAAGCATTGATGCAGGAGGATTAGATCTCCAGTTCAAGTGCTAAATGTTTAGTCAAACCTTTAGGTCTAGACACCAACCCAAAGAGGGCCATTGTAAAGTTTCTTTAAAAGTACTTTATTTCCTAATAGGTATAGATAGAGTATATGCCTAGTGGCAATTGTTAGTTAAGGATAAATTATGAAAGTATCAAGTCATGTAACAAATCCCTTAAGAGATGGGATGACTCGAGAGGCTAGTAAATGAGTCATGAGATAGAGATAGAGATGGTTTTCTAAAAATAACAGGTGTTACCTAGTTTAGGAATAGTTGTTGGTTTGTAGGGGATTAGTTGAATGAGAAGATAAGATCTATTTTTTAATTGGGCTAAAAGTCTTGAGGGAGATTTCAGAGAGAGATGGCCCATATGAATGTGAATCAGGCCTAGGAAGGGGCGACACTCTGAATAGATGCATGTACAGATTTATTACATGAAATATAATTTTTTATTGTTTGAATTGTCTCTATATGTGAGTTTCAATATCTCTGTGTGGCTGAAGCTAATAATAGATTGAGAGAAAACCTATCACGAGGGAATTGATTAACTTTTGTTGAATGGATTGGATCGTATATCACGAGACCATTTCTCTATGTTATTGATAGATTCAATTATTGTAGAATATTCTGGGTTGACCGTGATTTTTGGTGTAGTCAAGCAATGAAAGCTTGAAATTGTGGAAAACCCCCAAATAGATTAGGGTCAAGACAATTGTATGTGAGAAGGCATGAATCTCTTTGCAGAGGTAGATTTATTCCAAACTATGAAATTAATTGGGTGTAGAATTGCCATTGGAAGGAAGTAACGAGACTTGGACAAACTATGTAATGAGACTGAGTTTCAGTGTTAAGAAAGCTTGGTCATTGAAAACCAAATGAAGAAGAAGAACTCATCAAGAATGAAGTTCCATAGATGAGAACAAGAGAAAACAAAGGAAATTTCTTGATGGAGATTATGATTGAGAACGTCGATGAACTTCTTGAAGCATAGGTGAAAATGTGGGATATTTGTCAAAGTGTGGATCTGGAACAACAAATAATGAACATTGAAGAATTAGCAATAGGTAGTAAACCCCATAAATAAATTGTGACTAGAGTGTGGTCAATTTGTGAATGGGAATCACCATTTATGTGCAAATTGATATAACATATGTTGATCGAAAGAAAAAGGGCATTGATATGCCAAAACGTTGAAGAGGTGAGAGATCAAACTGTGGGTTCAATTTGTGTGAGAATGGTCACTGGAATGCATTGAAGAAGGGCATTTTATGCAAAAGAAGAATCACTCCCTGGTTAAGAAAATAACAAAACCGTTCTTTGTTGAAGGTGCAATCACCAACGAAGGTAATTTCAAGTGATTGCCGGATAACGAAGTGATTTTGAGCCAGCATTGAAAGGGCAAAACTTTTTGTGTGATTTGGGGATCTTAATGTTTGGAGAGAAATTGATAGTGTGTGACAAGTGAAAATGAAGATATGGGTTTAAATATTTGATAAACTTTTGAGAAGAGAATAACATACAGTTGGGATCGTTCACAAGGCTTAATGGTAGATGGAACCTTGAGTTGGGTATTGGGAATGAAACCAAAACAAATTCTGGTAATGTTTATAGACTGAAGTTGGATGAATTTAAAAGGGCATTAGGGCAGGGTGTGGGTGAACCCCTGCATATTTTGAGATGAGAGTAGGTCTATGTTTTTAGGCCTGCATTATTTTGGTATCAGAGTAGGAATGTTCTTGAGAAGGCAAGGAAACAAACAAACAGTCTGTAGAGGGTATTTGAGAGTTAAGAAGGCTTGCATGAAGAACAAAAGAATATTAGAGCTTGGGAAGGACAAGGAAGTTATTGATAAGGAATAATGCTACTTTGGGAGAAGTAGTTACATGAAAAGGAAAAGTCAAGTTCAGCCTGAGATTGGAACTGAGCAGAAATTGAAGTGGCCATGAAAGTTTGGCAACAACAGGATTTTGAAATATTGATAGCAGAGAACTTAAAGTTCTTGAAAAAAAAAAGGTATGTTGAGATTTGATATGCAAATGGTATTTGGTTTTAACATTATTAAGGTGTAGGTAGCAACAACTTAGGAGTATCTTAGCAAGAGGATCATAAGTGGTGATGCAATGATGAAGGAAGATAGTAAAGACTTCTAGAAAAAGAAGAGTGTGGCAAGAACCTAGTATTTCAGTTGTGATTGAAATGCAAGAGGATAGTTGTGTTCTCAAGTGTAGATGAGTTGTGGGTGTGAGCCTAGAAGAGAAGATAAGAGTGCTCAAGGAGGTTCCTTATAGTGAACCAGTGCTTGCTAAAAGACCAAGTATAGAGGAGAAATTTGTGAGGTAAGTTGTAATAGGGAGAGACTGTTATGACAGAGGCTTGATGCAACTCATAGAAAGTGAAAGAAACTCATTAAAATGACTATTGAAAGTCATAGTAGAAGTTCAGAAAGAAGCCACAAAGTGAAGAAAGAAGACGCCAAGGAAAATGACATATGGAGGTAGATGAGTGACGAATAATATGAGAGGGAGAAGGATGAGATAGTAGTCCATATTGAAGTACTGATGGAGTTGTTACAGAGGAATGAGGAAGACCATAGATATGGTTTTCTTATGAGAAGAAAGATAAGGTGGAATAAGATATAAAAGAGGAAAGAGCAACTGATGAAAGCTCACTGGGAGGATGAGATACTCAAGGCAAGTGAGTATCGAGAGGAAGACTTGAAGACTGAAACTTCAAGTGAGGCGAAGAGGTCCCATGGTTTTTAATATGATATTTTGTGTATGTTTGCAGGTGGAACATGTGAAGAAGGAAAATTTGTTGATATTGTCATAAATGAGGAAGAAGACAGACATAATCTAAATTCTATTATGAAAGGAGAAGAGACAGTTAAGTCTCACATAAATGCTCATACACAGTTGAAAGAAGGTGTTGTTTTTCAGCATACTGTAAAGGATGAAAGTAAAGAAGGAAGTTTGGCACATGATGATGGCCAAAAGCAGTAAGAAGCAAAGGAAGGCATCAGGCATTCAAATTCTATGCTTGAGGAAGCTGAGAAGAAAGGCATTGAATATTTTCTAAGTCCCGTAGAAGATTTGGAACAACAAGAGGATTTGATAACTAAATCATCAAATAAGACCGTTGGGTCTTGTGGTTTTAAAACTCATGAGTTGTGTGTGATTACAAGTTTTGGAGAAGACAAACCATCTTTTGGGATTGTCTTGGATGAGGTGGAAAGTTGCAAAGCAATATATGATGATGAATGTCTTTATGAGGAAGACAAGGTTGAGTTATTGCAACAGAAGAATTTTATAGATTCATTACTTAATGAAGGAAGTATCTCTAATGGATATGAAGCAGTTATGCTTCATGTGATGAAACCTATTATTGAAGAGGATAGGGAGAAGTTGGCTTTCTTAAGTGGCCAAAAGGAGATTGTTGGACAAACATCTAGAGTTGTCACAGAGGTGGAGGATCATAATCCTATTCTGATAAAGAATGAAGCAACAATGTTACAGAGAAATTGGACTTGTGACAAAGAAGAGGATAACCATAAGGATGAGGGTGAGGCAGATGTGTCTCAAGTTAAAGAAGAGTCAGTCTTAGAACTGAAAAAGACTAAACTGAATACCAGAATTAGTCAAGAAGTTGAAGGACAACAATGGAATGTTGTCAATAAAGAAGAAGAGCAACATAGTGATGATGTTTTTGAGATGAATCAGGTAGAAAGTAAACAGATGAAAAGTTTGCTGAAAAGGATTGCAGTAAGTAATATGGAAATGTCTCTAGTTTTGTCTAAGACAAGAGAAGATATTGGTTTACGTATCTATGATATTATTTCTAGTATACAAAGAATTGTGAGTAAGTATGTTGTTGTAGTCAGGAAATTGTAAAACAATTTACTTTTTGAAAGTAAATTTGCAAGGAGTAAGCAGAAAAGGGATATTGCAGAGGGAGATATCTTCAAGGATATTCAGGAAGTTTGGGTGGCAACAATATCTGGAACAATGTTTACAACAATATCTACAACAATGTTTGGAGTAATTTCAAGAGAAATAGTAGAGGTTGAAGCAGGAAGAGCTGAAGAAAATAATCAGCAGTTTAAATATGAATGGACAAAATGCAACAAAGTGCAGTGGTAGAATAAAGAAAATAAGATTAGTTTTCAACAAAAGACTGAATTCGAAAAGGCCATAGATGAACTATGGGGATTAATGCAGATATCGAAGAAGAGCTACAACAGGATGAAGAAAGAATTCCACTGTGGAGATGATTGGAGAGTGAAGGATAGTGAAGGTAAGGACAATGGAGCATTACAACATAAGACTTGCAAGCCTGGAAGATTGCAACTGAAGAACAATGAAGCCAATGCAGTTTTTTTGGACAACAACAAACTAGAGTTTGGGATCCACGAAAGATGAAGACTGAAGGAACATGATCACGTGATCATGTTTTCTTTCTATTTTGGGAGTCTGATGCAAGAGCATTAGATCTCCAGTTCAAGTGCTAAATGTTTAGTCAAACCATTTGGTCTAGACACCAGCCCAAGGAGGGGCCATTGTAAAGTTTCATATAAAGTACTTTATTTCTTAATGGGTATAGAAAGAGTATATGGCTAGTGGTAATTGTTAGTTAACAAGCAATTATGAAAGTATCAATTCATGTAACAAATCCCTCAAGATATGGGATGACTCGAGAGGCTAGTAAATGAGTCATGAGATAGAGATATAGATGGTTTTTTAAAAATAGCACGTGTTACCTATTTTAGGAATAGTTGCTGGTTTGTAGGGGATTAGTTGAAGGAGAAGATAAGCTTTGTTTTGTAAGTAGGCTAAAATTATCGAGGGAGATTTTAGAGAGAGATGGCCCATATGAATGTGAATCAGGCCTAGGAAGGGACGAGACTCTGAATAGATGCATGTACATATTTATTACATGAAATAGAATTTCTTATTGTGTGAATTGTCTCTGTACGTGAGTTTCAATATCTCTATGTGGCTGAAGGTAATAATAGATTGAGAGTAAATCTATCATGAGGGAATGGATGAAATTTTGTTGAATGGATTGGATCGTATATCACAAGACCATTTCTCTATGGTATTGATAGATTCAATTATTGTAGAATATTCTGGGTTGACCATGATTTTTGGTGTAGTCAAGCAATGAAAGCTTGAAATTGTGGAAAATCCCCAAATAGATTAGGTTCAAGAAAATTGTATGTGACAGAGCATGAATCTCTTAGCAGAAGAAGATTTTTTCCAAACTTTGGAATTAATTGGGTGCAAAATATCCATTGGAAGGAGGTAATGGGACTTGGAGAAACTCTGTAATGAGATCGAGTTTCAGTGTTAAGAAATTTTGGTCATTGAAAACCAATTGAAGAAGAAGAAATCATCAAGAATGGAGTTCCATAGATGAGAACGAGAGAAAAAAAGGAAATTTCTTGATGGAGATTATGATCGAGAACGTCGATGAACTTTTTGAAGCATAGGTGAAAATGTGGGATATTTGTCAAAGTGTGGATCTAGAAGAGCGAATAACGAACATTGAAGTGTTAGCAATAGGTAGTAAACCCTAGAAATAAATTGTGACCAGAGTGTGGTCGATTTGTGAATGGGAATCACCATTATGTGCATATTAATATAGGATATGTTGATCGAAAGAAAAAGAGCATTGATATGCCAAAACGTTGAAGAGGTGAGAGATCGTACTGTGGGTTCGATTTGTGTTAGAATGGTCACTGGAATGGAGTGAAGAAGGGAATTTTATGCAAAAGAAGAATCACTCCCTGATTAATAAGAGAAAAAAATCGTTCTTTGTTGAAGGTGGAATCGCCAATGAAGGTAATTTCAAGTGATTGCCGGACAACGAAGTGATTTTGAGCCAGCGTTGAAAGGGCAGAACATTTTGTGCGATTTGGGGATCTTAATGTTTGGAGAAAAATTGATAGTGTGTGATAAGTGAAAATGCATATATGGGTTTAAATATTTGATAAACTTTTGAGAAGGGAATAACATACAGTTGGGATCGTTCACAAGGTTTAATGGTAGATTGAACCTTGAGTTGAGCATTGGGAATGAAATCAAACCAAATTTTGGTAATGTTTATAGACCGAAGTTGGATGAATTTAAATGGGAATTAGGGCAGGGTGTGGGTGAACCCTTGCATATTTTGAGATGAGAGAAGGTCTATGGTTTTAGGCTTGCATTATTTTTGTATCAAAGAAGGAATGTTCTTGAGAAGGAAATGAGACAGACAGGCGGTCTGTAGAGGATATTTGAGATTTAAGAAGACTTGCAATATGTAGAACAGAAGAAGCTTAGAGCTTAGGAAGGACAAGGAATTTCTTGATAAGGAAGAATTCTACTTTGGGAGAAGTAGTTACAGGCAAAGGAAAAGGCAAGTTCAACCTAAGATTGGAACTGAGAATAAATTGAAGTGGCCATTAAAGTTTGGCAGCAACACAATTTTGAAAGCTTGATAGCAGAGAACTTAAAGTTCTTGAAAAACAAAACAGGTCTGTTGAGATCTGATATGAAAATGGTCTTTGGTTTTAACATTATTAAGGTGCAAGTAGGGGCAGCTGAGGAGTATCTCATCAAGAGGATCATAAGTGGTGATGAAATGACGAAGGAAGCCAGTAAAGACTTCTAGAGAAAGAAGAGTGTGGTCAGAACCTAGTATTTCAGTTGTGATTGAAATGCAAGAGGACATTTGTGTTCTCAAGTGTATATGAGTTATGGGCGTGAGCCTAGAAGAGCAGAGATGACTGCTCAAGGAGGTTCCTAATAGTGAACCGGTTCTTGCTAAAAGACCAAGTACAGAGGACAACTTGGTGAGGTAAGTTGTAACAGAGAGAGAATGTTACGACAGAGGCTTGATGCAGCTCATAGAAAGTGAAAGAAACTCATGAAAATGACTATTGGAATTCATAGTAGAGGATTAGGAAGAAGCCACAAAGTGAATAAAGAAGACGCCAAGGAAAATGACATATGGAGGCAGATGAGTGACGAAGAATATGAGAGGGAGAAGGCTGAGATAGTAGTCCATCTTGAAGTACTGATGGAGCTGTTACATAGGAATGAGGAATACCAGAGATGTAGTTTTCTTATGAGAAGAAATATAAGGTGGCATAAGCTACAGAAGATGAAAGAGCAACTGATTAAATCTCAGTGGGAGGATGAGATACTCAAGGCAAGTGAGTATCAGGGGGAAGACTTGAAGACTGAAACTTCAAGTGAGGCCAAGAGATCCCATGGTTTTGAATCTAATATTTTGTGTATGTTTGCAGGTGGAACATGTGAAGAAGGACAATTTTTTGATATTGTCATAAAGGAGGAAGAAGACGGGCATAATCTAAATTATGTTATGAAAGGAGAAGAGATAGTTAAGTCTCACATAAATACTCATACACAGTTGAAAGAAGGTGTTGCTTTTCAACATACTGTAAAGGATGAAAGTAGAGAAGGAAGTTTGGCACATGATGATGACCAAAAGCAGGAAGAAGCAAAGGAAGGCATCAGGAATTCAAATGATATGCTTGATGAAGCTGAGAAGAAAGGCATTGAATATTTTTTGATTCATGTAGAAGACTTGGAACAACAAGAGGGTTTGATGACTAAATCATCAAATAAGACCATTGGGTCTTGTGGTTTTAAAACTGACGAGTTGTGTGTGATTACAGGTTTTGCAGAAGAGAAACCATCTTTTTGGATTGTTCTGGATGAGGTGGAAAGTTGAAAAGCAAGATAGATGAGGAATGTCTTTCTGAGGAAGACAAGGTTGAGTTATTGCGGCAGAATAAGTTTATAGATTCATTGCTTAATTAAGGAAGTATCTCCAATGTAGATGAAACAATTATGCTTCATGTGATGAAACATGTCATTGAAGAGGATAGGGAAAAGTTGGCTTTCTTAAGTGGCCAAAAGGAGACTGTTGGATAGACATCTAGAGTTGTCACAGAGGCGGAGGATCGAAATCCTATTCTGATAAAGAATGAACCAACAATGTTACAGAGAAATTGGACTTGTGATAAAGAAGAGGATAGCCATAAGGATGAGGGTGAGGCAGACGTGTCTCAAGTTAAAAAAGAGTCAGTATTAGAACTGAAAATGACTGAACTGACTACCAGAATTAGTCAAGAAGTTGAAGGACAACAATGGAATGTTTTCAAGAAAGAAGAAGAGAAACAAAGTGATGATGTGTTTGAGATGAATTAGGTAGAAAGTAAACGACTGAAAAGGATTGCAGTCAATAATATGGAAATGTCTCCAGTTTTGTCTGAGATAGGAGTAGATATTGTTTTACATATCTATGATATGATTGCTAGTATACAGAGAATTGTGAGTAAGTATGTTGTTGCAGTCGGGAAATTGGAAAACAATTTACTTTTTGAAAGTAAATTTGCAGGCAGTAAGTAGAAAATGGATATTGCAGAGGGATACATCTTCAAGGACACTCAGGAAGATCGGGTGGCAACAACATCTAGAACGATGTTTACAACAATATCTACAACATTTTTTGGAGTAATTTCAAGAGAAATAACAGAGATTGAAGCGGGAAGAGCTGAAGAAAATAATCAACAGTTTAAATATGAATCGAAAAAATGAAACAAAGTGCAGTGACAAAGTAAAGAAAATAAGATTAGTTTTCAACAAAAGATTGAATTGGAAAAGGCCATAGATAAACTATGGGGATTAATGTAGATACCTAAGAAGAGATACAACATGATGAAGAAAGTAGTCCACTTTGGAGATGATTGGAGAGTAAATAATAGTGAAGGTAAGGACAATGGAGCATTACAACATAAGACTTAGAAAGCCTGGAACATTGCAGTTGAAGAATGATGAAGACAATGCAGTTTTTTTGGACAATAACAAACCAGAGTTTGAGATCCATGAAAGATGAAGACTGAAGGAACATGATCAACTGATCATGTTTTCTTTCTACTTTGGGAGTCTGATGCAGGAGAATTAGATCTCCAGTTCAAGTTCTAAATGTTTAGTCAAACCATTAGGTCTAGACACCAGCCCAAGGAGGGGCCATTGTAAAGTTTCATATAAAAGTACTTTATTTCTTAATAGGTATAGATAGAGTATATGCCTAGTGGTAATTGTTAGTTAAGAACCAATTATGAAAGTATCAAGTCATGTAAAAAATCCCTTAAGAGATGGGATGACTCGAGAGGCTAGTAAATGAGTCATGAGATAGAGATAGAGATTGTTTTCTAAAAATAGCAGTTGTTACCTAGTTTAGGAATAGTTGGTGGTTTGTAGAGGATTAGTTGAAAGAGAAGATAAGATTTGTTTTGTAATTAGGCTAAAAGTATCAAGGGAGAGTTCAGAGAGAGATGACCCATATGAATGTGAATCAAGCCTAGGAAGGGGCGAGACTCTGAATAGATGCATGTATAGATTTATTACATGAAAAAGAATTTCTTATTGTGTGAATTGTCTCTATATGTGAGTTTCAATATCTCTGTGTGGCTGAAGCTAATAATAGATTGAGAGTAAATCTATCATGAGGGAATGTATGAACTTTTGTTGAATGGCTTGGATCATATATCGTGAGACCATTGCTCTATGTTATTGATAGATTCAATTATTGTAGAATATTCTGGGTTGACCATGATTTTTGGTGTAGTCAAGCAATGAAAGCTTGAAATTATGGGAAATCCCCAAATATATTAGGGTCAAGACAATTGTATGTGACAAAGAATGAATATATTTGCAGAGGCATATTTATTCCAAACTGTGGAATTAATTGGGTGTAGAATCGCCATTGGAAGGAAGTAATAGGACTTGGACAAACTTTGTAATGAGACTGAGTTTTAGTGTTAAGAAATTTTGGTCATTGAAAACCAATTGAAGAAGAAGAACTCATCAAGAACAAATTTCCATGGATGAGAAAGAGAGAAAAAAAAAGGAAATTTATTGATGGAGATTATGATCGAGAACATCGATGAACTTCTTGAAGCATAGGTGAAAATGTGGGATATTTGTCAAAGTGTGGATCTGGAAGAGCGAATAACGAACATTGAAGCGTTAGCAATAGGTAGTAAACCCAAAAAATAAATTGTGACCAAAGTGTGGCCGATTTGTGAATGGGAATCACCATTTATGTGTAGATTAATATAGGATATGTTGATCGAAAGAAAAAGGGCATTGATATGCCAAAACGTTGAAGAGGTGAGAGATTTGTTGGAATTTGGTGACAACGAATTACTAAGAACAGTTTTTGATCCTATTATTCTTCATTGGTTACAACCAAATAGACCAAGTTAGAATATGGATAGGGATTGCATTTATTAATCAGTTTCTTGTGTGAATTTATAAATTCATGTAAGCCCGTAGAGGCAAACGACTTAGTGTGAGTGAGCTGATGTAATCTCCACGATCTGAATAATAAGACAACCAATGCCTATGCTTGGTGGACGTATCTCAATGTTTGGGTGAACCACCTGAAATCCCTGTGTTTCTTATCTGTGTGATTGTTTATTATCATATGTGAATTTTTTTTTCCGCATTTGCAATTCCAACAAGTGGTACTAGAGGTGGTTAAGACAAGATCACATGTTTACTGAAAACGAGATTACTGGTTGGAGATACGGGGGACCTACAAATGAGTGTCTGCAAATAATATTTTTGTGCATTCGGTCGGCAAAGGCGTCAGGTCAACTGCTAGAAACACTTTTGTTTTTTGTGCGTTGTTGGCAAATGATATTTCCTTCCATTTCTGTGCGTGGATGGAAAGTAACGTTTTAGTCAGAAAATTAAAGGTGTGTTGGGACTAGTTATACGTTTGCAAATAATATTTTTTCCATTCATTCGGCCAAGGAGACTGTAAGTGATATTACTGTGTTGCAAATTAAATTAAAAGGGTAGGTGCAGATCCTTATTTATTTTATGCATTAATAAATTAGTTATTGAAACAACGACTACTTACCGGGCTCTGTTGGTGGTATGGTGCATTAAAGTTTTTGTTATAATACCTTGAAATGGTTTTACACGGATTTAAAAAAAAAAAAATTGGATCGAATGGTTTCTTTAAAATAATTTAATATATGGTAGGTCATTTTAAAGGTGGGAGTTATAAGGTTTTAAAAGGTTAAAGGGTTTTTTGGATTAAATTATTAAATCTTTTATTTATTCCTTAAGCCTTGTAATATTTGATCAACCATCATATTATAAATATTCTTGTTTTTATAAGATTTGGGTTTTATAAATTTCTGATCTGGTTCCTTAAGAAAAATGGCAAAGATGCAGAGTTCGAAGTTTGAAGTTGAAAATTTCAACGATAAAAGAAACTTTGAGCTTTGGAAACTAAAGATGTGGGATTTACTGGTGCAACAAGGGTTTCAAAAAGCATTGGCAGGCAAGTCAAAGAAACCAACATCCATGATGAAATGGGAATGGGAGGATCTGGATGCGAAAGATCTTAGTACCATTCCTTTATGTCTGGCGGATGAGGTTTTGTTTAATATCGTAGGAGAGGATACAAGATCAGGATTATGGAGCAAGTTGGAAAGTCTACACATGATGAAGTCCTTGATGAGAAGAATCTACTTGAAGAGACAGTTGTATAGTTTGCGGATGAAAGAAGGTACAAAAATTGTTGACTATTTAAATACCTTAATACCCTTATAGTTCAATTAACTAGTATGGAAGTTAAATTCGAAGATGAGGATAATGCTATTACACTATTGTGTTCGTTTCCTGAGTCTTGGGATAACCTAGTCACCTCTATTAGCTTTAGCTCAACAGAGGTTTTAGATTATGACTCTGTTGTGGGAGCTTTGTTGGATGAGGAGATGATAAGAAAATCTAGTAAAGAAACCTCAACTTCAGAGGTGATGTTGATCAGAGGTCGAACTAAAGAGAAGAATGAGAGAATATTTTCTCGATCTAAGTCAAAGACACAGAAAGGGTAAATAAAAATGCTGGTACTGTGGAAAAACATGACATCTCAAGAAAAATTGTTGGAAGAGAAAGGAATCTGAGGAAAACTATACGAAGGAAGCAAATTTGGCTGTAACAAATTCAAGTATGATTGATCAAGTTTTATCTGTTTCTAGTATTTTACAATATCAAGAAGAAGGGCAGTTAGATTTAGGTGCCTCCCACCACATGTTCTCACATAGAAATTGGTTCATTTCTTACCAATCTGTTGATGAGGGTGTAGTATTTATGGAAAATGGTGTTCCCTGTAAAATTGTTGGGGTTGGAAGTATTAGAATCAATATGTTTGATGGTATTGTTAGGGAATTAACAAATGTTAGATATGTACCTGATCTTAAATAAAATTTATTTCATTAGGAGTGTTGGATTCTTGTGGATATAAGTATATAGGTAAAGGTGGATCACTCACATTTTCAAAAGGTAGTTTAGTAGTGATGAAAGCAACAAACAACAAAGGTTGATAACCTTTATAAGATGGAAGGGAGTATTGTTGGCCCTTGGTTAAGGAAGCAAGTGAAGATCAAGGAATAAAAGGGAGAAAGTGAACTGTGTGGAAGACACAGTGACTGTTATTGGGTTGAAGTGAGCAAAAGAGAAGAAAAGATGGAGCGAAGCCCGAGAAAGAAATTCGTTGGATGAGGAGATCAAGGATGACAGATAAGCAAGGAAGAAGGATCGTGGACATGTCAGTAAGAAGAAAAATCCACCGTTGGATGTTTTGGAGAACCACGCAAGAAGGAAGGAAAGACAGGCTGGCGAAGCCCTGAAAACACAAGTCAAGTTAACCTAGGGTTTTAAACACCTAGGGTTTTGGTATCTAGGGTCTTGGACACCTAGGTTTCAGCCTAAGGATGTAGGTGAATGACTGTAATGTATAAATAGAGGTCTAAAGGGCCTAGGTTGGGTTGGTACGATAATATTGTTATTGTGGTTGTTGGTATTGAGTTAGTCAAGAGAGGAGTATTGTGTGAGAGGGAAGTACTGAGTAAGAGAGCCTTCTGGATTGTAAGATCTTTATCCGGGTGCAAATATCAACCCTACAGCTGGGTGCGCAGGGAGAGGAGAGAAAGAGAGGAGAAGAGAGAAGATCTTCTAGCTAAGAGTGCATACAAGAACTATATTCTTTAACCTAATATAATATAGCACAGTGGGAACCATGTATATTTTGTGTTGTGTGTGATTGGTATTTTTTATTTGTCATTGATATAATGTGATTGAATTACTGCTTTAGATCTGATAAGTAGATGTGCAGAATAAATCTAAGTTGATAAGTGATATATGAATCCTGTGTTGTTCTTGTGTTAGATCCACTTGATATTCCCTTTGGTTGTAGACATCTCTATCCTGCAACCCCCTCATAAATGCTTCGGGTGAGACTGCATCTGCTTTGCAGATGTTGTCAAAAGGGCCAATAGTTAGGGCTTGTTAGTGCGCTCTTGGAGCTGAACCCTGGGTCTGCCCTTGTGCCAACAAATGGTTATGTTGCCAGAACTGGAATCTTATTGAGGGAATGCCAAGGTGGTTTCCATCGAAGACAAAGATTCAAAAGTGGATAGAAGATCAAGAGAAGGAATTCGCTGAAGCCTAGAAAAATAACCCTAATCTTAGTTCAGAGGACTGGTTGGAGAAATATATCTTTATCGATATACACGAGATCTTATTTGGAGGAATCCATCAAGAACTATATGAGTGGGTAGCTAGATTAGCATATATCCAATTCGAGATTTGATCTAGACTTCCTGTGGTCTGGACATCAGAGTTGATCAAGAAGGTCAAGAAAGCTGATAACACTGTATCACGAGCAGTAGATCACTGGTTTGATAGTACCATTGGAGGGTACATCACAGAGTTTGTTGTTGATAGAGTAGAATCGTATAGCCAAGCTGAGAGATATTTTTTCAAGGGACCTCGAGTGAAATTTTTTCATTTTCTGAAGCTAAGAATCAAGATGTTATTGCATGAGAAGAACATCTTGAAGATACAATAGATTGGTTGGATCAAGAAAGGCTAATGTTCAAAAATTCGGACAGTGACATCGACACTAAAGCTGGACATACGCCCAGTGGGAGAGTGTTTTGAGAGGTCCACCTTGCAAACCTGTTTAAGCAGAACTATGGGGAGGAGGGTTTCTATAGTGGAGGAGAAGTGGATCTGATGGACGAAGAACATTCAGAACCCGCCAGGACAGAGGAAGGACAAGCTGAAGAGATTCTCCAAGGAGAACTTGAAAACTCAGGAACCGTGCATACCATCCAAGTAAGTACTGTTATATTTCCTATTGATTCAGTATTAAGAAAACAGAGTAATCCCAGTCACAAGAGCGTCCAAAGCACTGTCAATAGTAGTCCACCACACATTCAGTCAGGAACCCTAGGAAGATCTATGGCAGATGAGATGAGACTCCCTATCTTTAGGGGAGATGGATCTAAAGATCCTGATCAACACTGGTTCATGTATGAATCCGTACGAAACATTAAGAATGTCACGGATGAAGCTGTCAAAAGAACCCAATTCAGTACAAATCTCAGAGATGGCACACTGATTTGGTACATAAAACTTGTCCAAGGACTTGTACAGCCTAAGCCATTGAATCAGATCAAGTGCACGCTGGTTGAAAAATTCAAGAAACATAAGTCAGAATCCCAATGTATTACAAAGATGAAATAGATCAAGAAGAAGGTAGATGAACCTGTTTGGGAGTTCGATCAGAGATTCAAGACCTTAATAGGCCGATTGACTTTTCAGATCCCAGACGAACAGAACAAGGAATGGTTCATTGCTGCCCTTCTACCACACATCATAGTTCCCCTGATGCAACAGAAGATTGCTTCATAGGCTGAGGCACTGGATATCTCCATGAAGCTTGAATCAACCCCTATGGGAGAATCCAGTTCAGGTATGAGTCAGATCCTGAGTCAGATCCTAAGTCAGCTAACTAGTTTGTCTCTGTAGGTCGAAGATATGAAGAAAGACAAGGGAAAAGATAAAAGAGAAGAAATTTGGTGTATTAGATGTAGATCAGAAGGTCATGAAAAGGAACACTGCCCTCTATTCAATGACTATTTGGCTTCTAGAGCCCCGAGCCCCTTAAAGCAAGTCACCTTACCCTGGTGTGAGGTATGCAGAAATAAACATCATACTAGTGAGTGCTATTATATGAAAAAGTATGTTTAGATACTTACAAATTTATACTGTACTTTCTGTAAGTCCGTAGGACATGATGATAGGGATTGCAGGGCCTATGACCTCATGCATGAAAGGTCAAGAGACATATATAAGATTCAAGGTGAAGTACAACAAGAAGGAAACACTACACAGTACAACTCTCCAGGANGCATACAAGAACTATATTCTTTAACCTAATATAATATAGCACAGTGGGAACCATGTATATTTTGTGTTGTGTGTGATTGGTATTTTTTATTTGTCATTGATATAATGTGATTGAATTACTGCTTTAGATCTGATAAGTAGATGTGCAGAATAAATCTAAGTTGATAAGTGATATATGAATCCTGTGTTGTTCTTGTGTTAGATCCACTTGATATTCCCTTTGGTTGTAGACATCTCTATCCTGCAACCCCCTCATAAATGCTTCGGGTGAGACTGCATCTGCTTTGCAGATGTTGTCAAAAGGGCCAATAGTTAGGGCTTGTTAGTGCGCTCTTGGAGCTGAACCCTGGGTCTGCCCTTGTGCCAACAAATGGTTATGTTGCCAGAACTGGAATCTTATTGAGGGAATGCCAAGGTGGTTTCCATCGAAGACAAAGATTCAAAAGTGGATAGAAGATCAAGAGAAGGAATTCGCTGAAGCCTAGAAAAATAACCCTAATCTTAGTTCAGAGGACTGGTTGGAGAAATATATCTTTATCGATATACACGAGATCTTATTTGGAGGAATCCATCAAGAACTATATGAGTGGGTAGCTAGATTAGCATATATCCAATTCGAGATTTGATCTAGACTTCCTGTGGTCTGGACATCAGAGTTGATCAAGAAGGTCAAGAAAGCTGATAACACTGTATCACGAGCAGTAGATCACTGGTTTGATAGTACCATTGGAGGGTACATCACAGAGTTTGTTGTTGATAGAGTAGAATCGTATAGCCAAGCTGAGAGATATTTTTTCAAGGGACCTCGAGTGAAATTTTTTCATTTTCTGAAGCTAAGAATCAAGATGTTATTGCATGAGAAGAACATCTTGAAGATACAATAGATTGGTTGGATCAAGAAAGGCTAATGTTCAAAAATTCGGACAGTGACATCGACACTAAAGATGGACATACGCGCAGTGGGAGAGTGTTTTGAGAGGTCCACCTTGCAAACCTGTTTAAGCAGAACTATGGGGAGGAGGGTTTCTACAGTGGAGGAGAAGCGGATATGATGGACGAAGAACATTCAGAACCCGCCAGGACAGAGGAAGGACAAGCTGAAGAGATTCTCCGAGGAGAACTTGAAAACTCATGAATCGCACATACCATCCAAGTAAGTACTATTATATTTCCTATTGATTCAATATTAAGAAAACAGAGTAATCCCAGTCACAAGAGCGTCCAAAGCACTGTCAATAGTAGTCCACCACACATTCAGTCAGGAACCCTAGGAAGATCTATGGAAGATGAGATGAGACTCCCTATCTTTAGGGGAGATGGATCTAAAGATCCTGATCAACACTGGTTCATGTATGAATCCGTACGAAGCATTAAGAATGTCACGGATGAAGATGTCAAAAGAACCCAATTCAGTACAAATCTCAGAGATGGCACACTGATTTGGTACATAAAACTTGTCCAAGGACTTGTACAACCTAAGCCATTGAATCAGATCAAGTGCACGCTAGTTGAAAAATTCAAGAAACATAAGTCAGAATCCCAATGTATTACAAAGATGAAATAGATCAAGCAGAAGGTAGATGAACCTGTTTGGGAGTTCGATCAGAGATTCAAGACCTTAATAGGCCGATTGACTTTTCAGATCCTAGATGAACAGAACAAGGAATGGTTCATTGCTGCCCTTCTACCACACATCATAGTTCCCCTGATGCAACAGAAGATTGCTTCATAGGCTGAGGCACTGGAGATCGCCATGAAGCTTGAATCAACCCCTATGGGAGAATCCAGTTCAGGTATGAGTCAGATCCTAAGTCAACTAACTAGTTTGTCTCTGTAGGTCGAAGATATGAAGAAAGACAAGGGAAAATATAAAAGAGAAGAAATTTGGTGTGTTAGATGCAGATCGGAAGGTCATGAAAAGGAACACTGCCCTCTATTCAATGACTATTTGGCTTCTAGAGCCCCGAGCCCCTTAAAGCAAATCACCTTACCCTGGTGTGAGGTATGCAGAAATAAACATCATACTAGTGAGTGCTATTATATGAAAAAGTATGTTTAGACACTTACAAATTTGTACTGTACTTTCTGTAAGTCCGTAGGACATGATGATAGGGATTGTAGGGCCTATGACCTCATGCATGAAAGGTCAAGAGACATATATAAGATTCAAGGTGAAGTACAACAAGAAGGAAACACTACACAGTACAACTCTCCAGGAAGAGGAAACTTCAATCCTCGCAGTGGATTCAGAGGAAGAGGACGGGGAGGAAGAATGGGTCGAGGCTAAGGACATATCATCTGTTATAACTGCGCACAACCAAGACACCTCGCAAGGGATTGTCAGAACCCTTGCACCACTTGCAACTACTGCAACTCGTTTGACCATGTTATAAAAGATTGCTTTGTGCTGCTAGCTAAGCTTCATGAAAGACGAGGACCTCAACAGAACTTGCAAGTGAAATTGATCTATGTTGAACCTCATGGAGAAGACCCTAGAGTCGTTGTTATAACCAGAGGAGACACTGTTATAGGGTAAGACAGACTGACCCAAGGGAAGACTACAAAAGATTCAGGAATCAAAGAATCTACAGAGAAGACCCAGACCTTTGATGCAAAGAAAGAAAGACAAACATTTGAGGAAGCAAGAAAATAATTTAGAGGAGACCAAGGCTCTTCATCAAAGAAAAGACCAGAAGTAAGAGAGTATGGAATGCCTCACGCATTTGATCAACCTGCTTCATCGAGAGAAGGAAATGAGGTAAGAAAGATTATGGACTTTTTACATACTTGTATTAGGTTGATTCAGGATGAAAGTGTTGTACAAGAATTACAAAATTTAATCAGACAATATGAGCAAGGAAAGATAGATCCCTTACTGAATAGGGAAGTACACAAAATCGGTAAGAAGAGAAGGACAAATAAGGAATTACATTTGAACGCTCAAATAGGAGAATACGAGATAGACTGTGTGGTCCTCGACTTAGGGTTGGAGGTCAATGTCATGACGAAGCAAACTTGGGCACATATGGGAAAACCAAAGTTGATATATTCCCCTATCAGGCTTAGGATGGCTAATCAACAAGCTGTCAACCCATTTGGACGATTGGAGCATGTCCCTGTGGACATCGATGAAGTGAGAACATTTACAGATTTTGAGGTAATTGAAATAGTTGATGATAGTTTCCCTTACCCTGCGCTGTTAGGAATTGATTGGGCCTTCAATAACTCTACTGTTGTTGACTTAAAGAAAAGACGTATGAATTTTGAAGGAGATGGCCTTAGGGTCATCGCACCTTTAGTTCCAGATGAAGGTCAGCGGTACGTAGAACCTATCAGAGAACAAGACTACACATATGCACTAGAAAACATCTACAAGATAACAACCAGACAACATGATTACATTAATCCTACAGCTGATGGGAATCTAAGCTGGCGAAGTGACAACGCATGCTCATCAGACTCAGAAGAGGCACTAGATAAATGGAAGAATAAGATGTATGAAGTTTCTACAAGGAGATGTGCTAGATTAACTAGAGAAGATAGTTGGATCGACACAATAGTAAGTAACTTACCCACATTTGATGGTCTGAATCCGTTAGAAGCCTTCCTATCAGACTTTGAAGCAAGCATACCAACACAACAGAGGTTGTTGGCAATGGATGAGGCCTTGAAAGCCACACTAGCAAGATGGTGGGGGACACACAAAAGTAATATTACAGATTGGGTACAATGTCGTACTCTGATGATATCGCGATTCTCAGCACAAGCATAAGGCTACAAAGTTCGCTACATAGGTCGAAGCTACCCAAAGGACCATGTGCGAAGCTGTGAGGAAGCCTGGAGAAACATTCCTCAAGAAAAATGGGTGCAAAAATTCATTAACACGCTGGACAAGACACCTATCAACTGGTACCTTCAAGCAGAGTTGTGCCTCATCACTACAGATTGGAAAGGTATGACTCAAAATTTTATAACTACATTCCTATTTGAAACTCAATTTCCTTAAGTAGTTCAAGCATTACAGATTGTGAGACAGAAAAAATTTGAGGAGGTATCCAACCTTCCCTTAGAACAGGAAGAGGATGAATGGACTACGCCTCTCCAGAAACTGCAAGGCTATTATAACATTAATGCATATGAAGACAATGATCCCAGGAAAGTGAACATCGCAGAAACAAAAGGCCAGAGAGATGTGGAAGGGCCAGGAGTTGAGTTACCATTTATTGGACAACCGATCAAGATTAAGAAAGTGAATATTGGAACAGAGGAGACAACGAAGCTTGCCAATGTCAGAGATTATTGGGATGATGCTACCATTGACAAGATTATTGAGTTGCTGCATGAATATCAGGACTTGTTTCCAACCAAGTTCATTGATATGAAGGGAATTAAAGGGCCTATGGGAGAGATGAGGATCCCTTTAAAGCCATATGCTAGACCAGTCAAACAGAGACCTTACATATTGAACCCTAAATAGAAGGAGAAAGTGAAGATTGAGCTTGAAAGAATGTTGGAAGAAGGGATTATAGAACCTGTGGAAGAATCAGAGTGGATTAGCCCTATGGTGGTGCAAGACAAGAAGACAGGCGAGATCAGGATCTGCGTAGATCTCAGGAAGCTGAATGATGCTTGTTTACATGACCCCTTCCCTACACCATTAATTGAAAAAGTGTTAAATAACGTGGGAGGCCAGGAGGTCTATTCTTTTACAGATGGGTTTTCAGGATACCATCAGATCCAGATTGCCAAGGAGGGCCACCATAAGACCACGTTTGCCACAGAATGGAGATCCTACCAATATATAGTGATGCCATTCGGATTGAATAATTCCCCAACCATATTTTCCAGGGTGGTGGTCGAAGCATTCAAATAATTTTTGCATAAATTTCTAGAAGCATATTTTGACGACTGGACTATGTTTAGTTTGTTGAAAAATCACATTGAGTGTCTAAGGCTAATGTTGGATAAATTCAGGCAGTGTCAAATTGCTTTGAGTATGAAGAAGTGCATTTTCTTTTCATCATTTGGAGTTATGTTAGGACATATTGTATGTAAGCAAGGACTATTGGTAGATCCATCCAAGATCGCTATTATAGTTGATATACCCCCTCCTACAACAGTTAAACAGCTGCGCACTGCGCTAGGACACACAGGCTACTACAGGAAGTTCATTAAAGGATATGCTCAGATTACAACACCCATGGTGAAGCTGTTGAAAAAGGATTGTCAGTTTAGTTGGACTGAAGA